>JAAMPD010001033.1:0-31052 GCA_025266255.1 Trissolcus basalis | reverse complement strand
ATGCGTCGTTTTTCTGTATTTTTTGTAATTTTTTTTTCAACGAGTCTGAATGAATTGAAAGAAGCATGTTTGATTGACATCCTGCGATTAATAATCGAAACAGATAATGCACCTATCGTGATAACATAATTTGCAATTATTCCAACTAACCCAATCAAATAAGTTACAATTGGTAATATAAAGTATGCTAATTGAGTGTGTCACTGAAAGAGAAGCCTAATTTGATTTCTTTTATTCGACGAATTTCAATCATAAATTTTCTGGCTGTTAGCGCATATAAATAACTAATTAGCGGTTATAATTTCATCTTTGTTGATCGAATTAATTGTCGGTATTCAAACAATTATTTAGCTGCAACACGATGAACAATTTATTTCTTTTCTGAGAAGGGAACATTTCGACACTTTCATATCATATTTTCCAACTAGAAAGATCTAATATAATTCAATTAAACAGAAAAATAAATAAATGATATATTTTTTTTAAATAAAATTTAAATCTTTTTACTTCGCAAGTTAGATTTCAATGGAATGCGACATCAAAATGAATGAAATTTTTTTTTCCAATTTCCGCGCATTGTTTTTTTCATTAACAAAAAAAAAATCAACTCGTGCTCCCTGACAGTAAACGAAAAGTCCAGTTTTGCAAGTGCCCGGCAAATATTTACATTTAAATTTAAAATTTGAAAAATGACTTATGTGTTTGACAAAATATCCCATTGTTCCCGGCATAATTCAATAAGAACTATTAGCCATCACAATTTTTGATAAACACAAGTAATAATAATAAAAAAAAAGAACGTGTAAACAAGGACCCAATCATATTGCATCAAAATCAACAAATTAACCGTCCAGTCAATTTAAACATCCTGTGTAAAATTAATTTCAACAACTTTTGCTAACGATCCTTTTTCTCATTTGTTTATTCACTCTTCCAGCCAAGCCAATATACACGAACAACAAAACCTCCCTGGCACCTGATTTTCATATTTCTATTTCATTTTCGGCCCCGTCTCATTCTCTCTCTCAGGTCCCATAATTCGTTCCCACTTCCATAAGCTTTTAACACGTCTCTCGAACGTTTTAGGAAAAAGGGTGGAATTTACGATTGCGGCCTGTAATCGTAAACTATAAATTCGAGATCTCGGGGCCGGAGGAAGAGGTAACCAGAAAGAGAGATAGAGAGAGAACTGGGGAAAGATAAACGAAGAGAGAGAGAGACAGAGACAGAGGGATAAAGAGAGGCAGAGTAGTGAAGCGCGTTAGGGCGGAATCGAGCGAAACAAGTCTAATGGCAGAGGATCGCCGACATCTCGACAAATAGCCTGGAGAACAAGCCGGGAGTATCAATCACCGTGGGGAATGCGGAGGGTTGGTTTTTGGGGCGAGATTGGCAGCGAGCAGGGGGTGGTGAAAAAGAGAGTGGCCTCGCGTGCTCAGAGGCAGTGGCTCGGGGTCCTCTCGAGTGACTGGCGGAATGACCAGAATAGAACGGACTGGATGAATAATAGCCGGTCTCGGGTCGAGGGACTTGTCTCTCGGCCGGGCGAGAGGCGCTGTCCGTCTTTGCAGAAGAAGTGAGAGCGGCTTTGATGCAAATGCGCGCCCTTGCTATCTGCGCGGCATTAAAACGGAAATGGGTCGGATGGTCGCTCTCGAAGCGTCTTGTTCTGGCTGGCTTGCTCGCTTGCCGAGCGATTACACGAGGGCTATTTTTAATGCTCCACTATCTTTGCCCTTTAATAAACATTTTTGCGCGCGAGTGACCAGAGTGACCCGGCGACGGTTACATACGCACGTTTACGCGTGCGTGCATTTTATGTGCCGTGGAGCGCGCGGTAGGTTAGGTGTGCAGGCTGGATTTTCCAGGGTTTTCCCGGGGTTGCGGTGGTGCCGAGGGGCGGGGTGCCAGATGGATGTGTCGGTAGGACGGCGTAGACAGAGACCCACCGACCGAGAGAGGGAGACCGCTGCGCCCGAGGGAGAGAGAAACCGCCAACAGACAAGAGCAGACGCGCCGCTCGGAAAAAGAGGGGCGCGCGCGGAAGGGGGCACGAAACTATAATGAGTGGTGCGCGTGAGGGAGAGCGGATAAAAAGAGGCGGGGGCGAGGTAAAAAGGTTGGAAGCTCTGGCACCAGGGGGTGGCGCGGGAAGCCGGCGGGACATGCCGGTGCGCCGCCACAGCCTGCATTTGGGGTGGGTCGAGGACGCCGGGTCAATTTGAGGGCCGAGCTGGAGAGACCCAAAGGCGGTAAACGCTCAAATTCAACGGGTTTCTGCACTTTCTGCTGCGGATCAAAGGCAAATTCGTCCGGCTCTCACGTGTACCAATACGCTCCGATAAATAATCGCCAATGCCCGCACACGACAAACTACAAACCCCACCGACTACGCCGTCTTTGCCTCCTCTCCTCCTTTTTTCTTCCTCCATTTTTTTTCGCTTCTTTTTTTCTTCTCGCAATTTTTCTTTTTCTCCATCGCTCATCCTTGCTCCTCCTTTGTCCTCTTGTCCATTTGGCTTCCCGGTCCAGCCGCGCCAACATTCATCGCGGTCACATTTTTCCTTCACAATTGTGCGAACTTGTTAGACGCGCCGGCGAATAATTGGTGCGACTGCTGTCGAGTACTTTGCGCCAACTTGAGTGATACCTCGCTGGCTTCTGGAGATGTCCTGGTAAGCTCGGCAGCTTTCTCAGATATCCCTCACTCTTATACCAGAAGTTGTACTCTAATTCGCCAACCCGACATTCTTCTGTTGCTTTTCGCTCGCACTTCTATAGTTTACCTTTAAAATTAGCAGACAACTCTGTAGAGATAACATTTACATCACGAGCTTCTTCCTACTTTTTCTTCTCATCTTTGTTATTCTCTCTCTCTCCCCCCTTTTTATTTTTGCTTACCTTAGTGGTTTTGTTTTTGCTGTGGTGACAGAATCGATAGACAACTTACGCCGACAACAGCTGATGATGAGATATGGCAACGGTTTGATTGAACTGCGAAAAACGAAACTGTAAGAAAAGTAATTCTCGACGGGGAATTGTATCAGCTGTTTGAATCTTCGTCGAGTCTGTTTTGCCAGTTGTTTGTCAGGTTCATTCATTTTTCCCCCTCCCCACTATAATAGGTCGTTGACACACTTTTTTTTTCTATCAATTAAATTTTTCTATCATTCAGCCGGTGCTCCAAAGTGGATCGAAACTGAAAAAAATTCGTTTTACAATAAAATTTGTAGTTTTACTAGGGATGAAAGAATTGTTGAAAAAAAAAAAAATAATAATAATAATAATGTCAAGTTGAGACGAAAGAAAACATTAGCTCTGATTGGGATGTTTTGTAAAACGGTGTCAATCCTGTGGATCGGTGTAATAATCATCCGGGCGATGTTATTTTAATTACCCATTTCAGAATTAATGACGGTGCTCGAAAGTTTTGACTAAATTACACGTAATAATGACATTATCAGTGTATCGAAGCTAAATTAGTTGAGCATCTGTTATAGATACGTACTTGAAGTACTAATTAATCAATCACATAAATTCGGACAACAAATATATAACTTCGTGCGACACGTGGCATCAAAAAGCTGCGCATCTATCGCTTAACATTGTTTTGGGTGATCGAAATTTCAAACAAATATAACTCGGTCCGCCTTTGGTAGCACTTTGCATGCCAGTTTTCAAAGTAAATATTATCCCGGGAGAACTTTGTCACGAAACTTGTCTATTACTCCTTGTTGCGCGTTTTGTAATTGATCATACAAAACCCCGACAGATCCAAGATCGGATTTCACAGAATCAGATCCCACGAACAAACAATTTGAATCGCAGCGAGCGACTTAATTTCCGATTTCATTTCCCATTAAGAATTGTATTTTCGTTGTACAAACGCAATATGCGCGCAATCATCAATTTCCATCGATAAATAATACCAAACTTCAAAAGTAAATGAGTTGGACCGACAAAAAAGCATGAAAGAAAAACAAACAATTTTTTTTTATTCCCAGTGCAATTTCAAAGATTTTCAAGTGCAGTTTAATTTGTCGAAGCCAATTAATTTTTTTTTTTCTATGCATAAAGTAAAGTTACTTCATGGTCTATTGCACGGACAAATAGTGTGTGAGAGGGAGAGAGAGGAGTGACATTCGTAATACCTCAAAAGGTGGAATTATCAAGCGTGTGCAACAGTCAGCGACAAAAGATTGTTTTTTCGTTTTGTTTTGTTATTGGTCGTAACGTTGGACGAGTTGTAATGCGCTTGTTACACAACTGCGGAATGGCCGAAGTTGGAAAGAATCGCGCATACACGCGTCATTGATTTTGTTCCGCTGTTTTTCGGGCGATCCTGCGAGTTGCACTCAGCGAGGCTAATTTGGTGCACGCAAAGCAACTTGTCTTCCGAATCTCCGCGACAAGTTTTACATGCCTGTGGCAACCAAATCACATATTACTGTCATCGCGGTTTATTGCGCACTCCAAAGCCCGAGCGCGTGTCCCATATTCCCTTCACGTTTCTACGATGAAAAAAATGTGTACGCGTTTTTGCGAACGCCGCGCGGAATATTCTGCCAGCCGAGTTATGTTCGGGCGTGTGCGGCTCAAATTTCGGGGCTTTTGCAAAATTCTAAGTTTCATCAAACTGGTTTTTAATTCGTTTTACTCGTTCGCCTCCTGTTTGTTCGTGGTTTTTGATTGTTTGTCGTGTTTATTGGTTTGAGACCATTTCTTTCATTTTTTTTGTTTTGTTATTCATAGATCATTTTTGCATTTTCGTGCCCTTTCTGAATGGGAACAATAAAAGTGACGAAAATCATTGAAAAACAATTCGCGACAACGGGCGATGATTTTTCGTATGAAAAACGACGTTTTTGTTAACCAAAAAACCATAAAACAAACCCAATTTCATTCGTGCGCAATTAAATCTATCGTTTCATTTTTACGGGACTTTGTCGCTTTATTATTTTTTTTTGGTTTCGCGCTATCAAATCAGCTGTGTAATCTAATATTTTTTCATTCATCATCTCGCCGTTGAAAGTGAAACATTAATTGTCCGGACAATTGTAAAATCCATTCATTGGTCTATAAAAGCCGCGGGTGAGAGCGAGAGGGAAAAAGAAAAAAGAGTTTTCATTCTTACTTTTACGACCGTTTTTACAGTTTCAAGTCTTTGGAAAAATTAAGTGCCGGAAATTTATGCGTTTAACGACGCCATTATTGTGAACCCACAGATACGGTATTTGTGCATGTACCCACATTGTCTCACGGACGCGAGAACATACTCACGTAACGACAGTTGGATTTGTAAATAAAAAACACAAGTTTTGTTTGCACCGACAGGCAGATGCGTGGAAACATCAATAATTCCACGAAAAGTTGCTTGTTTGTTCTATGCAACTTTGTTCGTTCACCTTCGAAGAAGCACATTTTTTATATCCTCCTGAATGATCGTTTCTTACTTCCGGATTTGCGGAATTGTGTCTCCTGTAACATCAAAATCAAAGGAATTAAAAATTCACATTCAAACCATCAATTTTTTGTTTCAATTTTGTTTGTAAAATTATATCCAAATCCAAATTTTCCTTTTACAATCGAAGTGAAAAATATAAATTTTCAAGTACCCAATTAGATTTGATTTGCTAAAGAAGTTTTGTGCAAAACTGCAAAATGTTTTGATTAAAATTTTTTTTTTTTCTTGTGAAGATATAAAAAAGAATGAAAATTATTGATGCAAAATGATATTTGCAAGCTCTTCGAAAACAATGAAAACATTTTTCAACACTGAGAAAACAATTCTATCAAATATTATAATTTATAGATGAAAATTTACTGAACTGTACAGTATATGGGAGGCAAATCTAAAATTAGTAAAAATTATTTAAACTTTTTACAGCAAAAAACATTATATGAATTATTAAACTTATCAATAAAATTACTATAACTCATTGTAATCTAGACATATGTGTAGCTTTTGACAAATTTAAATATAATTTTCTAATCATTTTTACTACATGATGTTGTAAATTTTACTGTAATTATAATAAAAAGTCTAATAAGTTTAAAGAATAATTTACAAGATGTGTAAAATATGTCTGGGTTACAATATGTTAAATAGTAATTTTTATAACGTGTTTTTTCTCCTTGCAATATAAATTTTTCATGTTCATTCATCAAAATTTGCTGCAAGCTTCAATATTTTTTCCCGAATTTTAGATTTCTCCCCATATACTGTACAGTTCAGTAAATTTTCATCGAATCTTTTTCTCCGTGTAGCATTTCAGCAAGTGATAATAGATCAAACACGTTTATCAAAAATGCACTTAATTAACCAATCACCTCTCACGTTTGTATTTCGTGTACACTCGCTGGTTGCCAAAAATGTACCTTGCGTGACCTTTCTTTTATCTCATCGCGTGTCTCGTGGGAACTTTGTGACCACGCACGTGACCTGTATACGCATCCCCAATCTAATTTTATGCGCCTGCAAATAGCAACACTTTTAATCACCAAATTACAATAACTTTTTACGAAAAAAAAAACTTATCCCTCACTCGAAATAAGTTTGATTCGAAAAAAAATCTCCAACTCTTAATGACTCTTAAAAAGTTTCGCTGCTGAAATCTCGAAACAATTATTTATGTGCTCGAAAAGTTTGTAACACAAAGTTTTTTATTTTAAAATTCGAGAAATAGTTTTGGAGAGTGAGAACTCCTAAGCGGGAGACACGAATTATAATTGACGTTTATATATTGAAGGTCGCACTTTCGTTTCGTGTCATTAACAAGTTTGTAATAATGAAAGAGTAAAGTTGGACGAGAACAATGTTTGAAACGAATTTGCACGATCGTAGTTGCAAAAGTTTTGGGGCAGGATTTGAGCTGACAAAAGATGCTCGCGCAGTGTAAGCGACAGTGAAATTTTGTTGCCTACAGGTATATATATACACCTACTTACTTAGTCTTTGGTCGTTGACCCATTTCACGCTTGAATTTTTCAAAGTGCGCGAAAGTTAAACGTGACCGACGAAACTTTTCGTGGTCACAGGTTACTACTACTGGTCTGTGCTCAACATCTCTAGATACCCGTACACCGAGCACATGTACCTCCGTCGTGGCGACCCCCGTCCTCTCCTCCCCGCGATGCGATCCAGAATCCAACTTGTACAAGAACTTCAAGTTTCTCGCTACGTGTTCGTAAACACGCCGCGATCTCGCATACTCCTCTCTTTCGGTAACACGCGCCAACCGCCAGTAATCAGCGATATAAGTTTCCAACCAAATTTTTGCTCATTTGTTATGCCGAGTCCAAACTTGTACCACTTTGACTTTGAAAAATATTTAACCTCCTTTTATGACTCACTTTTTTTTATCCTCCAAACCGTCAGAGATAAAATAAAAAAAGTTCGACATCGCATTGAACTCAACTTCCAAATTTTAAGGTCACAAACTTTTATCAAAATTTATAATCAATGAATGATGATTTGATATTACTTTCAAGTTCAAATGGTGTCTTGTCATTTTAGTTCTTGACTGGTTTTTTTGTGAAAAAAAAAGTAACATCCCATAACCTGTGAATGATTTGGAAAAAATATGTTACCCCTTTTTTGAGTCTGTTGATTCAACCCTAAACACAGTTTACAAACTCGAATTTGAGATTATTTATTTTTGCATTTGAAAGAAAAAAAATTGTTGACTGAAGACATTAAAATTGCATTTTTAAACCGTTATATATCTTGCCAGTTTGCTATACACTACACACATCGTTCGCAAAAGCCGCGAGTTTACACGGTATACATAATTTACAGGGTGGTATAATAAACGATCAGAAGTGAAAAAAAGAGCAGCAATATTTTTTTCTACCTTTGCACTAGTTGACAAAGGTAATCTGATTAAGTGAATGAATTCAATTATACAAGTTTAATGAAAGACTGAAACTTACAATCAGGGGTCCGTCAGTAGAAAATTCAATTAATCCGGAGTATATTTTTAGTGTCGTTTCAAATTTTTGAACAAATTTTTCGACGTTCGAAAATTCAAAGTGACATGCTTACAATGTTTTCTTTAAAAAACGGGGGGGGGGAGGGTTTCCAAGTGACGAATTAACAGAATCTCGATTCTGTAAATTTATTGCGCCTCTGTCTATTTTATTTTTATTATTATTATTATTTTTTCCAGAAACCATAAATATTTATTTTTTTGTTTTTCGGTACTTTATAGCAAACAAAGACGGGGTAAACAAAATTGCACGGAAACTCTAATGTAGACACAATTGCGCCGATGAAAAAAAAAAAAACAAGTGAGACAGAATAAAAAACGCTATAAAAGCAGGCAAAAAACTGTCCGAACCTTCGTGCAAACGAAAAAACAGAGCGAAACAAATTAATTTGTTCAATTGAATCTGGATTGTTTACAGAGTAAATAAATCATTTGGTTAGATATAATAAAGCGCGGGGCGGTAAAAAACGAGCCGCGAATATAATATAAAAACAGCCGCGGCCGATCGGGTTGGTATCAAAGTATCTATCGCTCGACAATAAACTTTCGATTGAAAAAAAAAAAAAGAATCATAATGCATGCGACATCACGGGCGCAATTACGCAATTCAGAATCGCAACGGTTATTATTATTTATTATTATATTTTATTCATCGAGTGATTGATGAAATTGTTGCCCGAGCGTATGATTTCGATCAACAGCTTTTTTTCCATCTCAATCTCCGATAGTTCATTTTTTGTTCAAACTTATTTATCCTTAATCATGGTCGAATAATTCCAAAGTCAGAGTTTTAAAAAGAAAGTTGCTACAAAAGCTAATGAAAAAAAAAAGAAAAAGAAAAATGAAAAGAGATGAAACTTGCTTTTCATTTTGCTAGAGTAGAAGAACAAAAAATGCGCGCGAAATGCTGTGATTGTTAATGTTTGATGATTATGCGCGCGTTTAACATATATTTTCGACTGAACAATTACGTTTGTACGTGGGCGTTACATCTCTCCGTCTGTTCGACAATATGTGGTCCTCCATGCATGATGTCAAATGCGACGTCAAGCATGACGTAACACGAGCGGATGCACAGGCGATAGCAAAAATGCGACGCCGAAGAGTGCGCAAGTTGTATTCTTTGCTTTTGAAAAAAAAAAAAATGGAAGCGATTCGAAAGAAGCCCCCGCGAGAAGGACGTCGAAATCAGTCGCCGATCCGCGCTGTCCTCCGCGCCTTGACGACAAATAAGAAACTCGAAGGAAATCTTATATCGCAAAATCTTATCCATTTAGAAATCCATTTCGCGCGCATAAACACCTTTGAGCTCTTTGCGCGGACTAAATACATTGTAAAACGCATTGCGAAATTCAGCGCGGCATACATTTGAATTCAAAAAGAAAAATAGCTAAGCTGTGGCGCCGCGCGGCTCTCATTTTATAATGCGAAAATAAAATTTCTGAGCGTTTGTTCATGTTTCACAAAGGGGAGGAGAAAAAAGACGAGAATTGCGAATCAAAAAATGTAAATCTAAAATTCTAAAATGAATCGCGCAACTTTAAAACTAAAAATTTCCATACGTTGTATTTCATGGTGGAGTGTGCAACTTTTGCACTGGCATTACATTTTTGTGAAATTGATCACTTTCAAGACTGGTCCAACTGAAACGAAACAAAAAATGAGCTTTTACAAATCATTAATGGGAAAGTTGTTCGGAATTAAGGAGCGGAATGATTTTTCGTATAGACGAAAATGACAGAGGCGCGGGGAATCACGAAATTGTCTCGGTTACAAAGCCGCTTGACATTATTGAATAACGCCTTTGCGTAGCGATTTTTATATATGTTTCAAGCGCACATGTGCATTAATATCAGTCAAAAAAAGTTACATAAATCGCTCCTCTCCCGACGTCCCTTATTTTTCGGCTAATCGAAAGCGTGAAATTGAAATATTTTGCTAGTTAGAAACATGTTTTCCATTATTTTATTATTTTTTGTTACTTGTTTCACTTATTCTCAATCAAAAGTCGACCTGAATAGAAAGAATTTTAAAATATCCACACCTGTTATGGTGCAATTGTATTTCATGTAAAATTTTTGAAAATTTTATTTTTAAATCTAATTTAAATTACAAGATGCAATAAATATAACAAATGTAGGGGGATGATTCAAGAGTTAGAAATAATTGTCAATAGGACGACCATTAATTTTATCGACAAAGTTTTTGTTTTCGCGCTGGATGCTTCGCCACGACCTACGACGTCCGAAATAAACACGTGACGTGGTATTTTGACAGCCCGTGTTACCGCACGTCTATCAAACTTTTTCACACTCCAGCGTACCCTCTGTTCTCGCATCAAATCATTATGAAACTATTCATTCAAGGTTTTTTCTATCCGCACAACACCTTTGTGCATTATTATTTTTCCTTTTTTCCATTCTGCCAGTGGAAGACACTGTGTGAAGGCCTCGATTTTCACGCACGCGATGCAATTTTTTACACCACAAGCAAAATTGAAATTTTTTAACCATCCACTTGATATTTGCATAGCGCATCTCATAATGTGCTCAGGACGTGAAAAGATGCAAATCATCCAAAATTTTAAATGGCCCTTCAATCTGGCACTGGAATCATGCTTGAAACAACAAACTAAATAAAACCAAAAAAATGGCCAAAAAGTGAAAAATCGAAGTGACGAAAATTTGACTTGACATTGAAAAAAGTTGGCGGTCACTGAAATCGGTTTTGAGGTTCGTGACTTTTGTTTTTATGTTCTGCTTATGCGCGCCCTCTGGACGAATCTAATAGAGTCGGTATGAACACAAAACAATGCTCAGAGGAAATCGTTAATCCATTTGGTACACAGTTTCCCGTCGCAATAACGCTTGGAACGACATGCGTTCTTAATTTTATAATTAGAAGACATTACATCACGCTTCCTGTTCTCGTGGATGTAAAAATTATACCATTCACATCTGCCAAGAATGTTTACTTAGTCAGCCACTTTACAATTGATTAGCAAAATCGATTTGCTTTAAAATTGAAGAAAAAAAAATACACCGTTTTTGTTCAAGTTAACATTAGGGACGAAAAAAAAATATCTCACAGGATAACATTTCAAGTAAGTTGAAAAATATCCGTTTCTTTAATGGACCTATCAAAATGCATTTTCGAACATAAACTACAAATGAACTGGGATGCTTTTCAATCAAATGAAAAATCGTCCCAACAATGGATGTACGCTCTGGCACTCTTGTTTTTATATTGAAATTCTGTACACAGATGAAACGCAACTTTTCGATATGTTTATATATTTTGAGCATCTTCCGGGATCTACCCATTCAAAAGTTTCATGTTCAACGGTGCGCCGAGTTTGCGAGCACGTTTTTACCATTCAACAATGATAACTAAATGCAATCATAAAGTTAAAACGGGATTTAAGGTGTATCGAAATTCCTCAAAGTTATGTCAAAGTGCGCTTTCTGTAAACTGTAACTCGAGTTAGAATAATGTGTTTGACTGCTCCCTGAAATCATGTAAATATTTATCGTTAACAAATCTTATCATTCTGAATGCAATTTTGTTCTTTTTCAATTTTCCAAATTGTCTTCTCAGGTCTAAATTTAAACTGCAATAAAATTTTGTTTTATATTTCAAGATTCTTAAAATTGTAAAGTACAAAAAAAAATGTGTCACGAAAATTTCACGTGTAAATTTTTTTTTTTTTTTTCGACCAGGCATCAAAGGACTTTATAATGAACTGGAACGAAGTTAACCATGTGCGTAGAAGTGACCTTTTTCGAGTTTATTGTTTGGCGGAACATGTGTTTTTTATTTTTTTTTCTTTTTTTTTCAAGAGTCGGGGAAAATGTAAGTGCTGAAGTATTTTTCTATGAATTAGTCTTGGGGCGACCGTAATGAGGAACAAAGAATTTATTTTCTCCTTTTCGTTTCCATCTCAGTATCATTCGAGCCGAGCAACAAGCCGGATGCGTTACAGAAATTCTAGTCTTGTGTGTTCCAGTTATTTTGAATGTTTCATCAAGTTTAAACAATTTTGGATTATTAAATTCAGTTTACACAAACTCTGATTTATGGTTTTGACGTTGAACCAGTTTCAGGTATTTACATTTTCGATAACCATTTATACAAAGAACAATCTCTGAAAAGTAAAATCTTTCATTTTCATTTTCATTCCCTATAACATCTGATGACAATGACAGTCGTGAATTTTTCTTATCAATACAACCTGTGAAACGAAAAGCTAAAACTCAAAACAACTAAATACTGATTTTTCAGATTGTCAAATATCATAATTTATATTTGAAATTTTTGAGGTTATGTCTGTTCACAATTTTTTATTTATTAATTGTTTTTATTCATTTATTTCTCATTCATATATATGATTTCATATTTGATTATAAATTCTGGTACTGATAAAAATAAAAATTAAAAAAATCATAATCTCTGTATAAAAATAATTATTAAGATATGTTAAATAACGAATCGTATAAAATAATGGGAAACAATAACGTAATAACACGAAGGAATATGATTTTGAAAATGATCCTAATCTGGTGAACAATGTTTGTACGCAACACGTGTTTAAATCGTAAACACGCGCAAAAAGTTACAAACTTGCTTATCCCGCGGAATAACCTTTCCCGGAATAAGTGATGAAGGCAGTTAAAAGTTGATATTACGCGGGGATACTCAAACATCGCCGTTTCTCAAACTTATTTCTTTATGAATGGCTTAGAGCGTTCATTGTTGTAAATAGTCACCTGTTGCACCTCTCAGCGCGCTGTGTTAAAAGAGAGTTTATTGAAATAAAGTTGTAATGCGTTTAATAAATAACGCATTCCCGAAAGCTCTCTCATAATCGTCGTTGAGCGCGCGCATCAAAGCGCCTTCTCTCTGTCTCTCTCTACCAAATGAATAACACTTCCAATTTCGTTTGTGGCCTTGCCTCTTAGCCGCTCCGCCAAATGGCATTGCAAATACTTGAACCGAGAAGACGCACGAGAAAAAATGACACCAAAAACCGGCCGAAAAAAGAAGGGGAAAAGAGGGCCAAGAAAAAGGAAGAAAGAAAGAAAGACGAACGTTCGCTTCCTGTTTACATCGGCCAAACAATGGGGCCTCGTGCGCAGATTGCAACAGACCATATTTCCAGAGGGCCTTCACTTTCACCTCTTTTGTCAACTCGGTTTCGCGTCAACATCAAAGTCGCATGCACCAGCACACCCCTCGGCGAAATACGTACGCAAATTGGAAATGCAGCTGGTATTCGGTTCTCATGAACAGTCGCGCATTAAGGAAAGCTCTCGGCTGCCGCGACGGGCACCAAGTTTCCACGAACAAGAGCCCAAGAAGTGAGACAGAACCCGCGGCTCGCAAGGCCTCTTCAGCGAATAGACTCGTTTGGCGTGTTTTCATCTCTCGAGAACGAGCGCGCCACTCGAAAAGCGCGCCATCATGAGCAGCGACCAACTTTGTGCACTTCGACACATTACCGGGGTCTTCGCATAATTCAAAAGTTAAGGACACCTTTCAGACCGGGTCACGAACGTACGACCCGAGCGAGAAAAATCAAAAATATTTGTTTCCCCAACTAGTTAACAAAATTTGAATTATCGCCTTCGCACCCCAACTTTCGCTACTGAATTTTACGCTCGTCTGATTTGATCTAATTTTCGGCCAATTGGTAAGTGATCGTACCGAGGTCAAAATCAAATCGCTGGTCTCTCTAGAAAAAAAGGTCAAATGAAACATTTGTTTGGTTCATATTTTGTTTCTCCTCGGTTATATAATGAACTGATGAAACATTAATTTACAAACAAAAAATTGCAATTGCCTTTTTGTTCACCGAGGTAAACAAAAATATAATAAGTTACATGCAGACACAAAGAATTCGCATTGGACATATATAATTATATGAATTACATGTAGTCCCGTTAATTATACTAATTGAAAATTATACTAATGAGAAAGCGGGGCGGTTGCATATTTTTTTCCCGTTTCGCTCCAATATTCTTTTTGTTCACGGCGAGATTTTCCACGAACGTACCCCGGAGTTTGTTTCATTAAATTTTATTCGTCCAAAAGCCCCGGGTCCCCGACCGTCTTCCACTGTTGCGAACAAAAATATACAACAGCCGTTCGACAAGAAATGTTCATGTTTTAATTTGACCTCTCATTTTTAGATTATAAACCCGTACAATCAGAGTTGGCATCCGGCTCATCTTTTGAAACGGCAGTAAGCATCCTCGTGAAGTGTCTAGGCGTCTAAGAGAAAGGCTCGACGGAAGAGCTGGCAATCGTTAGGATCGATGGGGATCTCAGTGGAGAGCGTGGCGACCCTCGAAGGAAGCCGCAAAGGCGGGCTGCGTCGAGTCGATATTCATATTTAAAATCGTACGGTAGGAAAAATACGCGCCGGCTAATGGAAGTTGGAATTAAGCCTAAGGTCGGTCGGGGATGAACGAATCGAAGAATATAAGCGAGATGGCTAATCGGATTGGCTGGCTGGATCGGCCCCGGATGACCGAGGCCCATCTGGATGTCCTAGTTGGCGTCATCGCCCGGCGAGATATCCTCAGGGGGATACTTTTGCTGCGAGAGGTATATCTTTGGCATCGGTCTTTGGTAGGCGGAATGAAAGAAGAAAAGCACCGGGGAGGGCGCGGGGGCAGGTGTAGATGGAGATGTAGATGGAGGAGGACATCGAGAGGGTGGCAGCCCTGGCGGTAACTATAATGAGTGGCGGCTGCACGAGGGTGCGAGACGTAGTTAGGGACAGGACGAGGGGCGCTCGGGCCGAGCGGCAGGGAAACTAGAGGGTGGCTTCTCGAGAAGAGTGAGTGTGGGAAAACGTGTAGTTTGGTCCCCCGCCCCGGCGTCCCTAGCCCTCGGGCGGCTCTTCCTGATGCTTGGCTGCTGTGGCGAGGGGCGCGCGGCGACCGGGCGGCTGCATCGACTGGGTGGTTGCTGGTCTCGGTCGGCGCACTGCCGGCCGAAGGAACCCGACAGAGACAGACCCACGAGAGGGCAGGAGGGTGCAAAAAGGGAGAGCCGACAGTGGCAGGGATGCGAATCATGGCAGCAGTGGTTGTCGCACGCCTATCCGCTCGATAGCGGCTTACAGCTATCCGTGTGCACGTTCTCTATACCCCCTGGCGCTTTGCTATCTCCGGAGTTTTTTCACTCCGCAAGGTCGCAGGTCCTGGGTCCTGCGACCTCCTTGCGACCTCCTTCCGACGAACCCGAAACTGCATCCGCAATGGGGAAAAAAAACAACTCAGATTGATTTTATAGGCGCGCACCGAGTAACGCACGTCGGTGCCCTCTCGCATGCGGCCGTCCTCTCGCTCGCTCCGATTCTCTTTCCTTGTCCCTCTCCCTCTTTTGCCAGGTTGTGCATCGATTTTGACCAGGTGGTTGCTCCTACGTGCTCGGCCGTGCGTTTGTGCGTGTGCGCCTATGTCGGCCTTTCACGCTAGTTATGCGGGCATGTGTGCTCTCAGGAGAAACAGAGAGACCCGCTTTATGTACGCCGATGAACTATATAAAACATGGCGTGCGAGCCACAAACGAGAGAGAGCAAAAAAAAATGAGCAACGCACACGCCCAGTCGAATTATCTCGGTCAGATGAACGGCTTTGTCATCTCTATCAGCCCTGTGGCCTGATGGCCTCATGAACGAAATTTCCGCCGATAATGCGACGCGCGAAAATCGCGCCACCAAGACGCAGAGGTCGTTGCCGTTGCTGCCTCGACTGCCTCGACCAATCGGCACACCCGTCTAGAGGGTGACCGTCTTGTAAAGCAACCGCGCTCTGCTTCACAACAACCCTTTCATCTTCTCATTCGTTCAAATTCACCTTACGAGATTTCTGCAGAATAATAACCTTGGCTTGTTACAAGTTGTCGTCTCATCCACTCCGCTGGGCTAGAAACATCACGATTTTAATATAGTCTTTAAACTCTCGAACTTTGAGTTTAAAAAAGTTTGAGATGATAAATAAGAACGTGCGAATGAATCGAAAAAGAGAGAGCTTTTTGCGACGATTTGTTGCGATTTGATTATGCTTTTTATCTTTTCTTTTCTTTTTTCTTTCCTTTCTATTTTTTCTTTTTGTTTAAACTGCTAAATTGATGGTCTGAATTCGTATGATCAATTAATACGTCGTCTGTTGTACGAATTTTTTGTAAGAAAGAATGATGAAAGAATGAAACTATTCGTACATCCAATTGATAATTCATTTTAAATACTTGATTAACCTTTTATTCTTCTGGTGTGCGCAAAAAACGTTTTACATATGGAAAGACGAAACAATCGCTCGGGTTGGAAAAAAGACAACTAAAGTATATTGATCGGGGAGATGAGTGGTTGAGAAATTTGAGAAAAAAAGCGTTTTTGCTGGATTCTTGTTTAAACGCAATTGATTTGCTTTATTTCATAGGCGAACGTTGTAACGTTCGCTGAGATCGACGAATAATGCAATGAAAATGTTCGCTTTTATCGGAAAAATTTTGAAATGCAATCCTATAATTGTGTAAGTTATTTATCATATCGTTTCCGACTCAACAAGTTGCTTTTTTCAAATCAGGATTGAAATAAATTTGACAAATAAAAGATATACAGCGATTTTTTTTTCTCATCTCTTTATTTTTTATTTCAGTTTTATTGTGTTTGAGAGAAAAAAATCAACTCGGGAGATATCAAGTACGAAAGATCGTCACGTTCTTGGAAAAAGAATTGGCTGTAATGTTGACAGCCTTATAGGCTCGTCACGAGGAATCTATTAAATGTGATAAAAATAATATAATAGAAAATTAATTTCACTAGGAATGTTCAGAACGCCTCGGCTTCGAGCCCAGGCGAACTCCGATTCGATAGTTTGAAGTCATCCGGCATCGAACGGGCGGCATGTCATGAACGCCGTGCACGTGAATTGCCCCGTAAAGAATGCCGAAAATTCACAAATTTACATAGCTTTAATTTTACGAAAAACAATTTTTACGCGCTCTCCCGATATCGGAGCAGGAGTTGCCTGCATTTCAAAAAATTTCTCCAAACACGCAAGTTATACGAATCTTTCCAACTATTTATCCAGCCTAAGATTTGTTCTACAGCATTTTTTATTTCTATTTCATCTTAATTACATTACTGATTTTTCATTTTATTCGGTTTTACAGTCAATTTAACAATTGCATTTATGTATTTATTTAATCTTTAATACTTTATTTTACAAATTTTTCTTTTCGTCATTTTCTATCATTTCTATTGTATTTTTTTTTTTTACAAAATGAAACCTCGAGTGGGATTAAGCACGGTTGGTCCGGTAAAAATTTTTATTCAGAAGTAATAATAAATCTCTCTTTATGATGAAGCTCTTTACACAAAACAGCTCAATTATGACATTCTGAACGTTAGGTCGATAAAGTGCAAACAAATTTATCCGTTAATTACAATAAAGTGCACTGCTTTATAACGCTGCACATTTAATGCCCACTCAATTTTACAATCTATAAAAATTGTTTCGTAGTGTCGTAAAAAATTTTAATACCTAGTTAACCGGCGGAGAGAGAAAAGTATGCGACTTTAATATCACATTTAATGGAAAAAATGACAAAAACTACCTGTATTTTCGCTGCGACGTATTAATTCATAATAAAGAGTTCAACTTTTAAATAACGTTTGAAACAATTTTTCAAAACTGTTTAAAACTTGTTCATATTGATAAAAAAAATTATTTTTTTTTTCAATACAAAAACTTTATATACATTTTACTGGAACGTCCACTTTTTCTGACAAAAATATGAAATTTCCTAAAATTAAACACAAAAAGTTTCTATACTCTGAATTGTTTAACAACTTTTTTCAAACTCTTTCTGCTTGTTGTTTTCTTTTGTCCAATTTTTTTGTTCAAAAAAAAAAAAAAATAGAGAGACAATTTTATATCGTTGTGTTAAAATGTATATTATTGAGAAGACGAAATCATTAGACGAGGCAAAAAAGCTGGACGGTGGAATTCTTTTTTCTTTTTCGTTGTCCTTTTGAAATGACGAGTATCAGATCCTCAAAGTGCATCAATGACAAACAAGTTGTCGGAAAACATCCGGCAAGTTTGGGGTTAGCAAAACAACAGTAATTGGATGCAAAGCGGGCGTTGAAACGGGCCGTGAAACATGTTTGTTAGTTATCAGAAACTTGGGCGTAGCGCGGGGCTGCGAAAAGTTGGCGTCTTTGAAGGGTCGTTGTTAGTTTCGATAAACTTTGTTCGATCGCTCGTTCATCGTTTTTATCCCCCTTTCGTTTTTCATCGCGAGTCCAAGACGAGAGCCGGCGCAACTTTGTTCCAAACTTCTATCAAGGTCAGAGGTTGCCAGTAGGTCGCGCGTTTTCCCGTCGAGTTTCCGCAGTGTCATAAATCTTTATCTCTCGAACTGGTTTTCCGCGACGACGATTTTAATTCCGCGAACAAACCGTGCATAACGTATCGCACCACGAAAAAATAAAAGTCCTCGTAACTTCATTCGCAACTTTTATTTTTTGTCGCGTCCTTTTTCTTTTGCCGCGCGCGCGCGCCATTCCGTACTTTTATTGTTGCAATTAATTATTCTGACCTTTTTTCGCTCTCTCTCCCCTCCTATGAATTATTCATGCAACAAGTTGTTGCAATTTTGATGAAGATATATGTCACGTATCCATTTTTGCTGATACGAAAAATTTACATTCTTTTTAAAGTTGAAAACAAAAAAATTGCCAACCGACATTGATAACTAATTTGTTTCTCTTTTTTCGCAGGGAAATGTTTACATCTGAGTGGACTCACGCCTGAGCCGTTGACCGCCGACGATGACTACAAACTTCTGCGCCTCGGGATCGGTTTCACTAATATGGTAGCAAGAGCTACCAAAGGCAGTGCTGATCTCACGCGAAAGGAAATAAAAGAAGGTATTTATACAATTTTCGTTCATCCTCTGGCAACTTCTTGTTCGTCTGCTTTCGGAGCTTCTGGACTGATGATCCCTTGTGTTTACAGGGAGCCATATATTACTGGAGAAATTGCGAAAATACAAGCCGAAGATAGCGGTGTTTAATGGGAAGCTCATCTACGAGGTGTTTTCTGGCAAAAAGGAATTTGGCTTCGGAAGGCAACCTAATCTTGTTGAGGGCACCAATACGGTAAGCTTCGTCTCAGAATCACCGAATATAAACCGAATCATGAAATAATCCTTTGATCCCCGAGCGTGTTCCCTGGTTTAAAACGGTTTACCATAAAGTAAAACAATCAATTTAGTCAACTTATTTTTTGACGTTTAAAGTCGTTTCAGAATTGGAATAACGTCTTTGTATGTTTTCAGTACATGTGGGTGATGCCATCCAGCAGTGCGAGGTGCGCGCAGCTGCCGCGAGCTGCGGATAAAGTCCCGTACTACGCGGCGCTGAAGAAGTTCCGGGACTACCTGAACGGGGCGATCTCGCACCTGGACGAGTCGGACATCGTGTTCGCGGACTCGAAGCTTAAGAAGCGCGAGCACGATGCCATCGAGGAGAGCAAGAGGTTCGCCAACGAGGAGATCCATGACGATCTGTCGGAGGCCATCAAGGTCGAGGCGGGGCTCATCCCCGGGAAGAAGAAGCGCGGGAGGCCAAAGAAGATCAAGAATCCGGAGGACCAGCCGCCGCCCGACCCGGAGAAGCTGGACGCGAACGGCGAGGTGGTGAAGAAGCGGCGGGGCCGACCAAAGAAGATCCACCAGCAGCAGAAGCTGCAGGAGAGAGAGGCGAAGGAACGCGAGCAGATGAGTCATATGCACCAGCAGCACCAGATGAGTCACATGGACAGCTACGGGATGTCCAACTGTTTCTCGCCGCCGATGATGTCCCCGCCGAAGCCGTTCGCCCACATGGCGCCGTACTCGACGATGGGCGATCCCTCGTACTTCGGCCAGGGGCTCACAGACAGCCCGTACATGAGCGCGAAACAGAGCCCGGTCCACATGCAGCACTACAGCCAGAGTCCAAAGTCCATGTCCCTGCCGTACACCCACTCGGACCTCTCGTCCGAGATCAACACGGCCATCTCCTCGGAGAACAACATCGACCACACGCCCCTGACCTCGCCGAGTGTCGAGCAACCCGACTTCGAGCCGCCGAGCAGCATCTCGCAACAGAACATGGACCACCGTGCGTACAACCCCGCTGGCAACCCGGACGGGAGCGGCGTCGTCCACGGCAGTCCCGGCACCACGTCGCATTCCAGTTACACCAGCTACATGGGCTACCACGACCAGACCCCGGACCCGCACAACCCACACCAACACCAGGGCACCCCGACCCCGATGAGCCAAGACGAACACTCGCACCAGACTCCGCCGCACAATCACCCCCACACGCCGAATCACACGTCGATGTCGCCACACCCCCACGAGCATTATGGGATGAAGAGAAACGGCGGCCAGGATGTTGCTTCTAAAAGCCTCAGTGACCTCGAGTCCCTGGTCGATCAGATTCCGAGCATAACGGACGGCGGGGGCCAGCGGCTGCAGCACGGCCACATGGGCGACGAGAGCATGGCAGACAAGATGGACCAGCAGTACATGAACTCTGGCTTCAACAACTCCGGCATGAACAACTACAGTCCCCCGCTACAGTCGTCAGTCTACTCGAACTCGATGCAGCAGAACTCGCCGGACAACTACTCGTCCATGTACGGTATGAACGGGCGCCAGGAGAACCAGGGCCAGCAGCAGCACAGCAAGTCCTACTCGATGGAGAACCTCGTCTCGAGCAACTACACGCCGAGCATGAACTCGCACCCTGGCAACTCGTATCCGAACCTGATCCCGAGTCCGCACTACCCGGTGCCGACCAATGGCTACCTGTTCGGCGGCCTCGAGTCTAGTCTGATGCAACGCACCTATGGCATGGGCGGTATGAGCGGTATGGGCGGTATGCACCCCTCGCTGGGACACATGACCAACCCGTACCCGTACAACGGCTCTTACACGAGTTCCTTTGACGCATACCCGGCGCCACCGAACGGCATCCACGCACCAAGCGCCAACTATCCCAGCTACCCTACGCCCGTGAGCTCGGCCCCTGGAAACACGACACCTCCGTCGTACATTCCGTCGCACAGGCCGTCGGTCGACCTCGCTTACGACGGCGTATGATAATCGATCAGCTCCAACCTGCGAGATGGCTGAGCTAACACGGCTAGCACAGAATAATATAAAATGAATACCTTTTTTTACAAGCTCTTTTTACATGTTCGATCCTATTAACGCGTTCGATGGTGCAAGCGCGAGTTCTGCGAGCTGAAAAATAAAACCCACTCGGGCTCTCCTCCCCCCCCCCTCATCTTTCTAAATGTTTTAGCTCAATGAAAGAGAGAGACGCAACGAAACAAACGAGCGCCTGGCCCATATCGGGGACCCTGGATTTGTTGTGTCCAAAAAATTCAATCAAACCTTTTCGTTTTTTTTTTTTTTTTTTTTGTAGTATTTTTATTTCGTCGTATCTGCGTGCGTTTTTGAGTCCAGGCGTGTGAAATCGTTGACAATTGTTTCGGTTGTTGCAAACTGTTTCTGATCGTCGCTGCGAGGTCTGTTTGTTTTCTGTAAGCGATTTTTTTTTCGTTCGTTTTATTATTGTCATTTTACCTTTGTATTTTAGTTGTTCGAGTTGGTTTTGAGTGTATATATAATTACGATTAAGCAGTACGGAAACGAAAGTCACTACAGCAGAGAAACAAAAAGTTTATGGCAGATGAATGGAAGCACAGTCAAACGCCGACATGAATGCGTACATACGTCTGGGTGTGTTACTTTCAATGCATCAAATCTGGCTCGGGATTTTTTTCCGAGTGTCAATTTTTCTCTCCCTTGATTTTCAGTTTCATTCGTAAATTGTTGGAAACATTTATACGTTTGTAGTGAATGTACAAAGTTAACCCTGAACTAGTCACGAGCTAGATCTGGCGGATCGGTTTTGTACGTTTCGCATTATTGACAAGTGTAACTTTTTTGTTTACACGCAAATTCGTGTCCCTCACAGCAAAACTTTTACAGACTGTTTTTTCGGTTCATTCAAAATTGGTGTTTTATCAAGATAAAGGCAACCCGGGGAATATGACAGCGTGAAAGTCGAGGAAAAAAAATTGTACGTGATAAAATTTGTGAATTGTAATTGAAGCTGTAAAGGTCAACAAGGACGTCTAGGATATTTTGTACAATCGAGATCACAGAGGAGGAGGGAAAAAAAAAATGAAGACGTGAGGATGTGGCGTTACCTGTTATGTCTTTTCAATTAGCGCAGCATCCTGACCACAAAACGTAACGTTGAAAACTGCGATTTCATTTCTCGTGCCATTTTCGTTCTTGTTCCATGCGAGTAAAACGGCTGTGTATTACTTATCGTGATAGGAGCGAGCATATATGTAACACAAGTTCTCCCGACTCGTGGCGTCTACTGTCTAACGACTATGAAAATTAGTCCGAACAATTTATAATAACAGATAAATAACATCCTTTGGTCCTTTTTTTACATTCAGTCAGTCTAAGCGTCCTTGTAAGTATCGCGCATTGACACGTAATGTACGGTTCTTCTTCAAAGAATAGTGCAATAATATAATATTTAATTTTGTTACAAAAAAATCGTGTACATTATAAATAAATTGCGCGAAGAAGGCCGAATTTCAGACGAGAAAGATGATTGAAACCGCGTGCCGTCGTTACACGTGCTATACCTCTCTCAAATTAGGTAAAACAAAACTAAAATTAGATTATTAAAGGTATATATATAGAAATGTTGAAAACAAGTTTAAACGACAAGCTGATAACTAAATAAAAAATAAAGTAAGAAAAATGAAGATTGGAAATCTAACAAACAATTTTGTGCAAGACCAAGGACGTGTTGTGAATGTTTTTTCTGCTGATCCGAATGAGGGGGTGTGTATTTTGCGAGACCGAACCTAACCGTGAGGAAAGAATGAACCGAGTTCGAGAAAAAGGACAGGCAGGAGGTTCCGGACAGTGTGAATTACGCCATACAACCTATTCGCGCATCGTCGTTTTGTAATTAAGCACGTTATTGTTGGCATTATCATTGTCATCGTATAGTAATTGTTATGGACGTCATTGTCATTGTCACATCTCATTGTCTCATCGTCATCTCTCATCGTTACATCGGAATCCGTCATTATTAATTTATCGTTATATCGTCTACAGAAAAAATGGACTATTATATGAAAGAAAAAAAAGAATATATGTATAAATATAAATTCTATGTTACATTCATTCATGAGTATAATTGCGTTGCGACTTTTTGCGTTGTCTCCGTGTAGATTTTGTTACGTTTGCATTTTTAAGATTAACTTTCACATCGCTGTCTCTTGAGATGATTAATGCATGGCATAATCAACACTTCTCTCTCGCTAATACTATAAGTGCTGTAAAATGATGCATCAGCGTGATTATACATATATATATATAATATAAATATAAAAAAAGATAGATATATATTATATATATTAAAAAAAGGTATAAATATAAATATAAATATATATATATAAATATATATATTATATTATTGATTAAGTATTGCGCGAATAATATTAATCGATTAATTACATAGGATGTGTCGAGGTATTAAGAAGATGCACAGGGTATAGATGAAGTCGTTGATATGATAATTATGATAATAACTGATGTCTATATATGTATAATATACAATAGGTGTTTCTTTCGTTTCATCGGCCTCATGAGAACGGTAACAAAAAGAGAGCAAAATTTGGATCAACAATCGCAAAGTCTTAGATGTTTTTTCCGAATCCATTCCAAAACAAGCGACGCGACATGAAACCAATGTTCGAATAAGCGAGAAAGTGAAGAGTGAAGCGGAGAGAAGAAAACGATAACAATTAAGGAAAAAAAAATAGATGTCATCAGTGTTAAGTATTCATCCGTAGCTTTAACCAATCACGATCACCAGTTATTGATATTTGTCCCAGCTAGCTCGTTAACTCATTGAATTGATTGCATTGACTGTATATTAATTATAAATTTAACGATAATTAGCAGCTAAGAGCCTCGTATGATGGACTTCTCCAATCTGACAAGAAAAACAACCTGCAAATTGAAAAGTCGAAGAGAAAGAAAAAAAAAGAAATAAAACTAATAAACATTTCATCAAAACCGAGTAGTTACTATGATTTCATCCGAGTAAACAAAACAATGAAGGAACATTTTCGATGGAACTGTCTACCCGCGGCGTGCGCTCAGCGAGCTTAACAAAATTTCCTACAGTGCTGAATCGTCGTTGATCGTATGCCGATTGATTCGAGAATAGCCATGTAAGAGAGCTTGGGTCCGTGGCCCCCCCAGACATATTTTTTAACTCATTCAGTGGCGCAGTGTTCTATATACCCTTAAACGATAACCATCTTCTATGCATGTAAAGGAAATCAATCCACACGATTAACGATCGGGATGTGTTCCGTACCCCCCAAAAGTGTAGTCTTCGTCGAATACTTAATACTGGTGCATCCAGTTTGGGACCTTCTAATCTCGAAGGTCCTGGATGCACCAGCTACCTCTTCACACGACAGGCAAGGCTGTCGGATCCTCCTCGTTTAATCTGGTGGAATTTGGCGCGACCGCTGTTCTAACGTTCCTAATAATGTAGTCTTCAAAATGCCCGCATTCTCATCTTGGAACCCAAAATCCGACAGCCTTGCTTGGACGCAAATTCAACACTGAACTTGGATGTTAAATGAGTACCTTGTAACAGGACTGAGCAAATACTTGGATTTCATTCGATCTGGCCCTGTTTAACACCGTTGACTTATTGAATCGCTCGTGTATCATCCCCAGGGCTTCTGTTTTGTACGTCTCCGCGATGCATCATGACGCTGGACTTGATTTAATTACGAGTAGAGTAAAAAAAAAGAACAAAAAAGAAATCAATCTAGGGAAAAGACAACGAAAAGAATTAAACAAAATGATATATGTGTAGAAAATGAATTCATTCAAATAAAAAGTACATTAGTAAATTTGTATTGTTTATTAAAATATAAGGATGGGTAATATTAATGTTGTTATTCACAGCTAAGTGTAAATATATTAGTTCTTCGTATTTACTAGTTATGACATGACGTGTATAAACGAGCGCATATATTCTTTTATGGTATCATTTACACTCGTAGTTTGTTTTTTTTTTTTTTTTTTGTTTTGAAAGATTTTTGCCTTTGTTTCCACGGTTTTATACTTTGCTACAGCAAACGTGTTATTGAAATATATCATTTTCGAAAATAAGCAACAAACATCTTCAAAGGCAAAATATTAACCGCAACGTTAACCGAAATGTTCGCTGATTGTTTGAAATTTGAGCGGCCGTGTGCTTTGAGATCAGAATTTATGCGACCAAATTCATTTTCATTCGACAATTATTTCCGTTGCTTACCGGGCACCTTTTTTTATATTTTTATATATAATGAAAGAAGAAAAAAATACGAAAACACGGTACCAAACGTTTTATATATTGCATTGTGAGATGTCGATGTAAACTATTACCTTACTAATCGAACAATGTTCATGAAATTACCCATCTTTTATTGAACAAATTTGTTGACTAAGTCGTGTTTTAGTGGTTAGCGATTATAATTTTTATTTCTCAACGAATATTAACAAAATCACCATGTATTGTAAATGATTCTCAATCTCCAATCGAATTGTAACGTAATACAAAATAACTGTCTATTAAAAAAAAACACACATATTTTGTAGTATTTGCCCAAACCTGCTGAACACTAGTTTACAAGAAAAGACAAAACTATTTGGATCAGATCCTCTTTTCTGCGATTGAAAATGAAATTCAGAAATACTAACAAATAATGGAGAATTCTAATGCTGAACGTACGATGCATATATGTGTAATATTTAAACTCTTGGTATATTAAATCAATTGATTTGCTCATGGCGAATGTTATATACTTATTCACATTGTTTTAATTTCTACATGTTATGCTTGTTATCAATGTAACATTACCAACATTCCAGTAACTTATAAATTTGCAAATTACTTTTACTGCATTTTGGAAATTATTTTAATTTCAATTTTTGTTTTCAATTTTAACAATTAAAATAATTGAAAAATATCAAAATGAAAAATAAAATTCTTTAATTATAAATCTTTGAAAGATTATTGTACATTTTTAAAATAAGGATTCTACGAAGGACTTTTGATCACCGATGGAAACATATTATAAACAATATAATATTTTATATGTAAGTATAAATTAACAGAAATTAACAAGCATTGAAAAAGATGCTTGACAAACTAAAAAGATGAATGTAACTGTGAAGTCGTTAGACGAATACTTTTTACATATTTGGTAGAACTAAAATACGATTGTTCAAAGCATATATTAGAATTTTTGAAAATTTAAATGACTAACGTGTATCTATTAACAAACTTGTAAATGAACCTGGTGTTGATTATTTTTTACATTCAAATCCTTTTTAATTCATAAAATATTTTATGATAGAAAATCAGAAATTTTATCTAAAAAAAATGGATTCTTCTTTTTTAATTTTATGATTACAACATAAATGGAATTTGTGCGAAAAGACTTTAGGTAATGTCAGAGTCAACAGATAAAAATAATTATCCATTAAAGACTGGCACTAAAAACGTATTATTCTTAATCGAGATGAGTTCTTTCTTTTATAAAATTATGAAATCAGAATAATAAACTGTTTTCAAAGTAGGACATTTTATGTCAAATTTGAAAGTGGAAAATACATAAAATTTAGCAAAATAAGACACAGATGACTATTTTGACTAATTTTTATGTTCCGTCATATTCCAATTTTCTGTTTGCAGAAGTCTTTTAATATTTTTTTAATCCAAAATTGCTGTTTCATAATATAAAAATTAATAAACTAAAAACTCATATTTTCAAAAGGTACCGCAAAAAACTTAAAACTTTCTACATTCTCGTTTTTTTAATTTTGTTTGTTACTTTTTATTATTTCATATTGTGGAAAAATTGAACTTATTGATGGTGTTTTTTAGTTATTTAATCATGATATTCCCTAATTATTATATCAAGCAGGGAGGTTTTAATATATTTGCAACAGATATACTTTATAAGCTTCAACTTTATTTATCAGTATTATTTTGTGTCATTAGTGTCGCTTTTCAAATTTACCTTGAGTCATTAATGATAACAATTCATTCAATTGTTGTCAACAAAAACTCATTTAGAGCTACAATCAAAATAATATCCATACTGAATTTAATAAAATACAAAATGCATTAATGTCAGTTGAAAACAAACTTTTTGGAAGCTATTATTTTCAATTATTTCTATCAATAACATAATTGTTTATCACAAATTTTATGAAATTATGCAAAATTAAAATTCAATCAATCAATCAATCAATCATGTTTTGAGGTATTACTATACATTGCATGATATATTGTAATGTTAATTTCGACCATTTATTCAGCTGTTGATGTATATGCGCAACATTTTGTTTCTTGTCTTCGTTGATTCGCACTTTATGTTTTCTCGGTAAATGTTTTTGAATTTGAACGGTGAAAATGATAATCAACTAATAGGGATAAATTTTATAATTTCATGTGTTATATACAGCCATGCCATCAAATTTAGTTGCTTGTTTCATTGGAAAGATAAAAAAAACTCTCACTTACTTGGGTTATTTAAACAATCGCATCATTTGATGTTCAATAAATAAAATTATTGCAAAAAAATATAGCAAAATCAAACAATTTGACTCAAAGATAGAAACGTGATCAAGAACAGAAATCAAAAATAGTAATCGTCATAGAAAATATAAGAAGAAGAACAGTTCAAAATCTTAAATATTCTTTTTTTTTCAACAATCATCATTTTTATTATAAAAAAAATTAACCGATTCCCGTCAATACAACTAGCGCCCTCTAGTCTCTCTTTGAATGTGTGAGTGAAGAGGTGGAGTTTACACAGGAACGACTAGAAATGCAGGGCACCCTGTGTTTGTATTATGCCAAACAACAACACTACTCAGGGTGACCGTTTGCATTTCGCACCGCCACTGTTGTGTCACATGACCGTTTGTTCACTCTAAAAGAGAATGACAGAAAATTTTGCGCGATCTTATTGGACGACACTAACATAACCATGAAAATTCACAGGAACATTCAAATCGCACGTTCTTGACGGGAATCGGTTAAGTTCAAATTTCTCCATATAATATTTTATTCTATAATCTCTATATAATATTGTCTCCAGTCTATTTCACTTCGATGAGTTATAAAGCTTTCCCACTAAGATACAAACCTCACATTCAGATATTCAATATGCAGAAGAGATTCTTTCTGTCATAATAGCAATTAAGGTAAAACATTTACCTGGCCGTGTACGATACCATTTTTGAAACGACTATCGTGCGTATCTGATCAGCAACAAGTGACGAAAATACTGTGAATATTCTTCTTGACTGTGCGGAAAATGGAAGTTCAAGGTATGTTTATTGAATCAAAAATCATTACAACGAGATAAAAATTATATTTTTATACGCGGAAAAAAGTGTTGTAAAACTTTATACAGTAAAATGTGGACAAAGTACCGAATTGTCCATACAGACTCTGTATTAATATTATGAACACAACACTTTTATTTATTTATTTATTATAGTCTACTTATCTATTTCACAATAAAATGAGATGATAGAAAAGAAGAATTTGAATTCAAGAAACGCCTATGAATTAGCTGTGGGGGGCTTTTGCAATTGCGCCAACATGAAAAAAATAGATACGAATCCTGCGTTTAAATTACGCAGTTGCGCCGAATCAAAATATATATGAGTTGCGCCGAATTGAAATTGTACACTTGTCGGTCATAATCAGATCTGTTCTGAGAAAAATTGGCAAGGCTGATGCGAAATCGACTGAATTGTGTGTACGAATGTTCAATGTGCACCTGGCGAACTGCGTCTGAGATCTTGATTTTGAATACAAAAAATGATTGATATTTGTTATGAATTTATCTTCGGCGCAATGGCAGATATTTTTTTTTATTCCGGCGCAATTGCATGGATTTAGGCGCAACTACAAATGAAATTATCTCATCCGGCGCAATTGAGTATCACCCAGCTGTGGTTTCACATAAGCTTTTGATTTCTTTTTTTCTGGTTTTTGTTATTTGTTTGTTTGTTTTTTTTCAATTTTTGAAACAGTTTACTTTATCCAAATTTATGTTACTCAACTTAATAAAAAATGTCATACTCGTTAGTTTTGTTCGCCTATTTTTTTGTTTTTTAAGTGTTGAGACTTGGTAAATCAAACCAATGTTTTGTATTTACTGCCAGTTAGTGGCGTCACCTACTCACTGAGCTTCGCTCAAGATTCTTTCTTCTGTTTCCTCGATTTTTTTGCGTGACAACCGGTATCACTGTGTGAATAAAGATTGTTATTAGCCGAGTTATATGATTAATTCTATACAGTTTAGCTCAATTCGTTTCTCGATTTGCCCTTTCCCCTTTTCGTATCGATTGTTCGAAAGTTGCGTCGGTCGTTTTGACCGTTAGCGCTCCCGCCAGCGTGAGTGAAATGTTCGTCTGCTAGTTTTCGGCAGTTTGTCGCAGTTTTTCCATTTTCTTTCGACCGGCGTGCTAGATATGAATATTTGTTTATAAAAATTGTTTATGCTAATTATTTTCTTTGATTATAAAAAATGAAATTATAAAAAATGAAATTATATAAAATGAAAATTATAAAAAAATGATAACAATAACAAAAAAAGTGGACAAATATGAATCCTATTCCTATTTATTTTGTTTTTAATTATTTTTTTAATTATATCCTAATCCTCCTCCTCCTAAAGAGAAAAGGCGCATGGCAGCGTGAATTGGCTTATGTATCGAATCGAATCGACCATCAGCCAACTTCATTTTTTTATACCTTATTGGTCTTCCCAATTTGAATCTTTTTTTTTTCTAATTTTGTAGGAAAAATCTTTTTAAATTTTGTAGGATAAAAATTCTTTTATGATTTAGAATAGAAATCATAATCTTTTCTTACACATTATGAATAATTATATGTACGAATATAATTATACAATTATATGTATCGAATCGAATCGAATCTAAACCAGTTAACTAAATCTGCGGATTAATTTGAGTTGATATTTATAAAGTAAAAAATTCCATCAATGGATGGAATTAAGAATTACTCAAAATTCGTTAGCATGGTTGAAGCAATAATTCGTGACTTTTTATTTTCAATTTCATTGCGTAGTAAATAAGTGATTTACAACAAAGATTTCACTTTCGGTTGAAATGAATTAATTAATAAATAAAAAATGAAAAATAATTTCGCGACAGTCAAATAAGAAAAAAAAGGTGTAAATACTTTGATGTGTAACGTCAAAGTGTTATATAAATAAAAAACAAATTGATGAATTATTGTTAGTTACAGGTTTAGTGCTGGGTGCGATAATATGATATGAAGTGTTATATAATAATACGAAAATTTAAAACAGTTGCGGATTCATTTGATGGTGATGATTTTTCCTGTCTTATGATGTGTTTAGACTGAGGCAGACACGCTTTCTGAGACTGGAATATATACAACAGTTGAATAAATATATTTCAGTAATAAATTGATTTCAGACAGTGTGATAACACTATCATTTATTATTTATTTATTTATTTTTCTGCAGCATTTCATCTCCCCTCCATATTTGACGCGTATGCTGCGTTAGCGCGACGAATGCTGCCGAATGAGTTAATAACATCATAGTGTAGGATGCCAAGGATGAAGGAGGGGGTAAAGCGTTCAAACTTGGATTTGGAGCAGGTCGAAGGGGGCGCGGGCATTCGGTTGCTAGAGATTACATGAATTAGAGGGTCCTCGCGTTTTTGTTCACTTTTTATATTAATATATCTGTGGCTAAAAGAAAAACCNGTTAAGTGTATACGTAAACCCTATATACTTAACTGGTTTTTCCTATCAGACACAGATATATATATATATATATATATATATATATATATATATAT
>JAAMPD010001032.1:0-31081 GCA_025266255.1 Trissolcus basalis | reverse complement strand
ATTTTCCTTAATTGAAATTAACAATTTTCAGAATTAAAAAGTTGATAACATTTTTACAGGATTGAATGGTAAACGTGACTCGAATTACAAACAAATTGAATCATTAAATAATAATTGCCATCGGTAATACCATTTGAATTTAAAATTTAATTTTGAAAAATCATCTATAAATTATTTCATTTCTCTCACCATTTTTTTTTCTAATTATATATACAAATAAATAAATAACAAAGTTTTTGGTTAATGCGAGTTGGTTTTACTGGAAGATTGAATGTGCGATAAATAAAATTCACCGCGGTAGTTGAACTCGTTTATCAAATAGTTTGGTAATTTTGAATAGATTTTTCATAATCGCGAGGGCAACTTTTCACGAAAGCGCAGAAGAAACATTTCGCATTGACACAAAAAGAATTGCAACAGTGCGTTGAATAAAATTGCAATACTGCGATTGCAAAATAACGTCTGTAACGGGCGAAGTTGCGCGCCCATCGACGTGACAAACGGTTTGACCGTCGACGAATAATTTGAATTTACTAGCCGAACGCGCACCAGACGATTTGAGCTTTTTACGAGTGTCCTCTCTCGGACCCCGAAACGAATCTCCTACAACTTTCTGAGCAATTTAAGATCGTCGATTCGTCGCTGGCAAAATGAATGGGCGAGCGGTAAAAGGCCACTGGGCGCACTGGAAAAAATAATGGCGATGAGGGGGTTAAGATCTTTGGAGTTAGCGAGTCGCATGGAAACGGTAAATATCATCATGAATTCATAGCAAACTCTCTTTTGCGATCGGACCGTATTCTATACGATCAGAAACGATGGGTTTGAACTTGCGACCTGTTATTCATCCAGTTACAAACTAACGTTTTTCAGCGTCTTTTGTCACGTGACAAATAACTTCGCCGAACATCACGTCGGAATGTCGCGCTCGTTACAGGTGATGCGTTCGTTTTTTTTTCTTCTTCTACGTCGTTCAACAAACTTGTGATATAATCAGGTTTGTTGCACAAATATCGCGTTTCTGTCAAGCGGCTCAAATTGTTACAAGTCATAAATTACTGAGCACTTGCGAAACAGAAACTGCGATATTTTGCACTATTGCGAAATGTTTCAGACGTTGAAAATAAAATTGCTTCAACTCTCTCAACTGATCGAACTGATCGGTGAGACGAATATTATTTTTATTCCCAAGTTGATTAGATGTAATTAAGGTTGTTACTGAACAGAAATATTGATTGTTACTGGAGTGAACAATTTTTTATTTTTAATAATTTCTTAATTATGAACTATTAATTATGTGGCTTTGAGGAACAACCAGTTAACTGGTTATTCCTCACAGCCACAAAATTTATGCAAAGATACCTATCGGACTTCAATGTTGAAAAAATAATTTGCAAAGTCAATTAAAAACTTACTCTTTTTGAATGGGCGCTTCTGGAAATTTTAGGTAGTTGACCACTTCAGATTGAGATAATTTTGCATGTTAGAAAATATAGATTTTATTACAAAACGAGATGAAGGTACGTACAATTCTAAGGAGTTGAATTTTTGTTTTAAATATAACTGACCCGAACAAATAAAAAAAGTAATTCAACTTTTAACCTGACCCTACAACGAAAACGCCATAAGTAAGAGTGAGACTACGCGATTCAAGAAACTACCATTATATTAGGGAAACATATTTGATTTAAATAATGATTCAAAAATTTGAATCTGACTCTAAATATGAAACCAACTTACCTGGGGGGAAAATCCAGGTCTGACCAGACCTGAAATTACTCCTGATTAAATCTAAGAATTAGTCACATTAATAATATTTTTTCTGATTCAGAAAATTCTACTCTATTTATTCAGTTTTTAGATCTGAAAATCAACCTCATTTAACAAAATTTTGTTTGTTCAGGTAAAATCAGAAATGAATCAGATCAAATTTTATTCAATTTGACAAATTCTAATCTAATCAGGAGTATTTTCAGGTCTAGTCAGATCTGAATTAATCGTGATTCTGAATTATTTTCATATTTAGTCGCTGATTTGACTACATAACAATTTTGACATTCGAGTTTTTTTTCATATTTAAAAATTTTGTAAAAACTAATCGATGACAACAGAATTAATGACGATATGATGATGGACAACTCTGAAAGTTTGGTTACAATAATTTTAACAGTTATTACACATTCATTTATGTAATTCTTCATTTGATTCAGACTGAGTAAATGAAAATTGATTAATTAAGTAGTGTGTTGGTTTTTTTATGGAAAACAACAGATATAAAAGCTTATAATCAACAATGTGTTTTTTTTTCATCAGGCATTTAAAATGTGTTCATTTTCAAAGCATCGGTCGAATGCCATTAAACCCCTTTCGCTGCTAAATTCGTGTTTATGTTTAAAAATTATTCTCTTGTGCTATCGTTTTTCCATAATGTTTTGCTTTTATTGCGAAAAATTATAATTGCAAGATACATTCTCATTGGCACTGTAAAAAGCTGCAGCGGTGTTGCTTTGAAGCAACATCGGTAAGGAACGATATTTATTTCATTACATTGTTTTTATATTACAAAAATAATTAAAAGTTATATTTGCGTTTTTATAAAAACGGTGCATTCATTGGGTATTCGTGGAAAACAATATCATCAATGTGAACATGAAATATGTAAAATGAGAACATCAAAAAAGCAGGGAACATTGAAAATACAAAGAGTTACTCTCTATTCTCTGATCTATCCTCTTCAGTGCCAATGTTACTTTAAAGTACATAATATATTTTGGTATAAGAAAATGGACACCAAAAAAAATAAAAAGTGTTTAAGTTTTTTTATATTTTTATTTTTTTGATTGATTAAACTTTGATTGATTATATTTCTTTCTAATTTTTGAGGTGAATTATATTATTGATAGTCAATTTTTTTTCCAAAATATTATATGTATTTATTTATATTATTTTACTTACTTCATAATATATTTAATATTTATATTTGATTTTTTTTCTAGGGAGTGATGTTGATAATAAGAGGGACTCTTTTGAACGAATTTCTTTCCACAAACTTAAGCTTAGGATTAAGTATGTGTGTGTAACCAACGAGAAATGTGCGTTCCTGATCACATGACTCGAATCACGTGGCTTCTCCAACGTCCTAGTTAGTGACCATCTATACAAATTATTTGTGTCATTTCAATTCTACAAAATCAAATGGGTATTTTGATTTTTCTACAGTTTATTAAGGTATGAAATTTTCTTAATACAATAACAAAAACAATTTTTAAATCTCTAACCAGAATTATCAACAAAAACAAATAGTCACATAATTTTCACACAGGGGTCAATAATTAGGTCATTTACATTAACAGAAAGTTTATTAATACAATATTTATACGTTAACAAAATGTCAAAACAACAAATTCGATAGCTATCAAAGTCAAAACGTTGAATAAACATGGGCGAAATTGAAAGGGGTTAAATTGAAAGCGTCGAAAGCTGCCCCCCTTATTTGTAGCATCCGATTCGGCAAGCTGAACAATCACGAATTTGTTGGTTCCTCATTCGCATTCCGGCATCCGTCCGAGTTTGAACAAATTGTTTAACTAACTTCCTCTAAGATTGAATTTTAACTGTCGGCCGAGAGCCGGCGAAATAAAGCTCGGCTTTCCTTATCGCGGCAACTTCCGCGACACACAATGCCCAGTTGGGCGCACCAGAAATCTCTGCGGCCGGGGAAGGAGAGCGTTTCCGTCAAATGACTCGTGTAATCGCTGTTTGCCCCTTTTTGCCAGCCTCGCGAAACTTTCAGCATGCAAACAACAATTAATCCGTGTTGATCAACAATGATCTATTTTGTAACAGGTTCAACGTTTGTCTTTGCAATGTCAAGAAACCAAACAAACACGCGTATCGGGGTCGAATAATCATGCGAAACAAAACGGACAATTCAAACGCCCAGATTGAGTACAGAGGGGGGATATAAACATAAACAAAATCAGAATACGAAAACAAACGACATAACATTTTCTTAATGAAATATCACTAAGACAGAGGAAGGGAGAATTTAAGAGGTGGCAACAATTTGGGAACATAGTGCATAATGTGTTCATTTTTATGTTTAGCAAAAAATATAAAATAAAAACAGAGGGAATGAATTTGTTTTTTATTAAATATAATTAATTATTGGAATAAAAAATAATCAAATCTATTCATTGATTTTTATCACAAGTGGAGGGGAGAATTTAAGAGGTGGCAAAAATTTGTATTGTATTGTTGCCAGCATAATATGTCCATTTTTCATGTTTGGCAAAAACATATATTAACAAATAAACGAAAAGAATTCGTTCTTTATTAAATAATATAATTGATTTGAATGAAAAAAAAAGCAAATCAATTCATCGATTTGTTTTTGTGAATTTTTTCGAAATTATAATTTACGAAAACGAACGACATAAAAATGTCTTGTTGAAACATCACGGTGGAGGGAGAAATTTAAGAGGTGGCAACAATTTGGAAATTGTTACCAGCATAATGCGTTTATTTTTTATGTCTAAAAAAATGAAAATAAAAATAACAATTCCGTGTTATCTTATTAAATATAATTTATTTAAATCGAAAAAAATCGAATCAATTGATTGGCTTGTTTTTGTGAATTAAAAAAAAAATTTTAAATACTATAATCTATTGTTTTTTTTTCACAAAAATTTGATAAACTGAAATTTTATTTTCAAATGGTTAAAATACAAAATAGTATTTGTTATTCAAAATATGATCTCATTCCATTTGAGTTTAAGGGGAAGGAAAAAAAAAAGTTAAACAAATTGTTTCGAAAATCTTGACAGGAATTGTGACGGTACAATAGTACAAGTAGTATCGCGCGAGAAACGGAGTGTGCGCGGAGGGGATGGAAAACACGAACATCGTGTCGAGGCAGGAAACGGGGGGCCGAGTTTTGGGGGTGGTCGGGTTGCCATGGCAGCTACCCGGCCGGGTAAGAGACCTCAGTCTTGCCGCGGCGTTGATCGAGCGCGCTTCGGTTAGCCAGTTGGGGACGAATCGACTGCAACGCGCCAACTTCGACGGCGGCCGGTTCTGTGGCCCGCGCTCTCGGACCAGATGCGGTCGCCAATCGCGTGTGACTTCACTCCGGTCGACGAGTTTCGTTCGCGCCAATGGTCATGTCGTTGACCTGGTGACTGTCAGTGTGCTATGACGATGGGTGCGCAAAACTTTGCGATGATAAGGGTAATTGTCCCCATACAAATTTTCCCCCTCAACCGATCTTCCAGCGATCTCAACCTTTCCCCAACCCCAAAAGTGCAAACCGATTCAGTGCTGGCGCCAAAATTTGGATTCTCACTCGTGCAACCGGAACAGGTTTTGACATGTTTTTTTTGTTTTTTCCTTGTCCTAACTCGTTTAAAAAAACTCTTTTCGAAAGAATTTCGAAATTTCCTGTGAATTATTTTCAGTGAAAAAAAAAAAAAAAGAACCAATTTGCGAAACGAAATCAATCTCGGCGTTGTTTTTGACAACGAAAAATAAACTCGAACGGAATTTGTGATACTGAAAGTTGCTCCACTAATCGGATCTGACTTTAATGATAGATAATGAAACGAAAGAATAGCTACCATAATTTAGTATCAGGGAGGGACTGGTGGGTGTATAAGAAAAACGATTCCATTCCACCGTGAAAGTTGCCTATCACGACGGCAAACGCCACAAGTGTCCTTCTTCTAATCAGATTATCTGATAGCTATCAATATTGCAGCTGTTTGTTTTCCTTTTGTGTCCCCCTATACTTTTATTTTAACGCTATTTCATTACTTCTTCTTTTTCTTATTCTTTTTTTGTTTTTTATCCGAAAAAAAGTGTGATCAAGATTCCAAAAAAAAATGAGTACAGCTTGGGTTTGTTCGCTCATCGATTAATCATCGCATGAAAAGTATGTTTGCAGTCTGATTCCCGGATGTGATGTAAAATTTTAATGCAATTCGCGGGGACGATTTTCATCAGATGGAAAATCAAGTCGGTTCGAATGGAGGAACAAAAGTAAGGGATAAGAAGGTTTATTTGTTTCAATCATGAAAGTAGAGTGGAGATTTACTCTCGGTCTTGATATTCATTGAAGTCATCATAAAGTGGAAACCTCTTGGAACACTAGTACCGAGATGATGAGGGCAATAAAGGTAGCTTTCAGATTCAGCTGTCCCAGTTATTGTCCGGCTCTCTCTGCCAGCCAAGTTTCTCGGAACCCGTTTCTTTGAGCCCCGCCAAAAGTGAAACCAAGAGACGCCTCAAATTTCGCATCAAAAGGGAGTGGGGGAGATGGCAAAAATAAAAGTACCCCAACGATGAGGGTTACAGTTTGAATTCCCAACCACGAGATGAAATATGAATTTGGATGGAAATTAAAATTCTTCATCGAGAGCCCCTCCCCTTCCTCGCGAGTGATTTCTAAAGGTGGGAGAAGGAGGGACAAAAGTGTCTCCAGACTATATTTCAGATTAGAAAATGGTACTTGGCATTAACAGCTGGAATGCCTGCGCAGGAACGGCTAATCCCCAACGACTTTCTTCATAATCCTTCCTCGTTCTCTTTGCCCTTCTGTCCGGCAATTTGCGTACACTTTTAACAACTACCAACAGCTGGTCCGCACTAAAATCTGACACTGGCTATTAATCGCCATTAAAATCTGAGCGTTCAAGTGGCTCTGCCATTAATTCCTCCCCCCCACCTCTTGGGTGAGACGAGGGGAGGGGATGGATTGATGAAGATGATAAATTTCGAATGCAAAATCAAACCTCTTTTTTATCGGTTGCCATCAAACGTCCAATTGCCAATCGTATATATCTTCCCGGTCAACTTGTAGATGCGTCAATCCTCAACGGTCGTGTCCCCAACGTTATTACGATTTCGTATATATTGACGGCACTATCATGAAAACTAAAAACATCAGTGAGAGGAAAACATATCTCGTGCCAAAGGGGAAATGTGTGCCGGAGACTTTTAGCGTCATTTCACGGCGGTGATAGATCTGAAGGTTGCATTTCTTTTTTTTTTATTTTATTTTCTGTATTTTATTTATCTCGAAAATGGGCGCAAATGGTATTAAGTTTGGCTTTAAGGTTGTAATATCAACTTACCCTGGTAAAAAATTGTATATGGACTGTATTCCACACGGACACAAATATATAGTTCGAAATTGCAGAATATATTTTTACGTATATATTTTATATTTAGTTTTTTATCAATTTTTTATAAGAAAGATATATTTTATTTATACTTTCAAAATATATCTTCGTCATTTAGAGATTATATAACTATATACATAAAATAGAAAATAAATATAAATTTTATCGAGAAATATATTATATTTTGTCCCTTTGACTGTACTGGATTTTGTTTTAGAATTCATAAAGAAATAGTTATTGTTATTGTAATTATTTGTAAGATGGTATCCATGGTATTTGAAATGACAGGGAAAACAAAAGATAAATTATAATCCTCGAATGAAATAGAACGTGGCGTATCACATTATCGATATCGACAGTGAATAATTGTATTCAAACAGATATTCAAACGGATAACCATGATGTGAAAGCAAAGACAGAGTCAGAAAAACAGTTTTGAATCAAGTAAATGTTTTGAATGATTTTTTAATTTTGAATTGGACGTTTGCTTACATAGGGTTTATTACATCTTTTGAGGGAATTCTTTTCCGGTTGTTGGGTTTTTGGAAATTTGAGTCGAATCTATTGGAACTTTTATGAATTTATTGCAACGATACATATTGATCTTGATGGATTATCGGGAATCCGCATTATTGAAGCTGACATCAGCTCAGTTGTAGTTAAGGCTCAGTTCAGATGAAAGTTTATGAAAAAGATAAACTAAATGGAGTTTTGTAAGAGAGATGAATCTTCCTTTCCCGGACGAAATATGATTATCATAAATCCTGAACAGTTTACGAAAAGTATCCAAATCACTACTAGAAATTTAATATCAGATCAGAATGATTTCGTGTTCTTAAATCTGATTCCAAGTCAGGTCCAAGTGGATGGTATATCTTTCAGTTTTGACGTTATACCTTTTCTTGGGGGATAGAATGGAGGGAAGGGAAATTTTATCACTTGCTCAGACGTTACGATTCGAACGAGCTTAAACTCAGTTGTGAAAAAGTAATAAAAAAATTTCGCGCAGCAGATGTACATCAAATCTGATAGATGTCGTTGCTTTTCATACCCTTTTATCGAACAGCAGTTTTAGATATATTTATACGATCGGCCAGATTTCTTTCATTGTTTCTCCGTTCCTCCTCGGTCTGCTGATTTTGGAATGTAAAATTTAAGACGCAATCTCCGAGGTAGTTTTAATTCAAAAATGTATATGTAAATAAGATTTTATAAATTATAACAAGTGGCAAGAGGAATCCGAGATGGGGAAGGTTTCCCTTGTATTTCATAATCTCGGATTAGAATTGTTAATCAAAAACTGACAGAAAAACAACACATTTCAAGCCCGGGAAACTTTCCACTAAAAACACATCTTTTTCAACAGATTTCGGAATAAATGTAGTATAAAATTTATAGTTTCAGGGGAGTAACAAAAAGTGGGGCAAAGTTTTGTTTTTGTTTTGTTTCTTTTTTTTTTCACGCAACACTAATGCTAACAAATATTTGTTTTTATGATTTTTTTCAATTACCGTATACTACTGAAATAAAGTATTTTGTTATAAAACAAATATTCAGTTGATTTCAGTGTTTGTTTTGATTTTTCTCGCTGGCTTGAACTCACTCGACTGTGTGAGGTTGGTGCTTATGGCGGACGACACTTTTTTTTCCCAGAAACAACATTTATAATCTCGGATATTTTTTTAAGCCTGGATTGCTAATATTTTTGCACTGACATTTCATTTGTTGGATCCTAATCTGGTGTAAAAAATACCGCGGCTCTTAAAAGTCGTGACATTCATCTAAGAAAATGTCAACGCACAAACCTCCGCCATGAGCTTCCTCCATGTTTCGACTTCACTTACACGAACTCGTTTTTCTCAAAGATCAACCTGGGTTAGAATAAATTCCTGGGAAAAAAATTTTCCGTGGGATAAAAGCTGATATGAATAGCCATCGATATTTGAAATAATAATTTTTTACACTTAATTTTTTACCGAAAATTTATTTACCAGCTCAAATTCACTGGACAGAAACTCGACGTGACATGTTGTTTGGGCTAAAATTACGCTGACATCTCAATATTTGAATTTTCATAGAGAATGACAAAAAAAAGTTGCGATAAAAATGCGAGGAAAAAACAAGTAAAAAGTTGGTGTACAATCAAAATCGATTGGTTCGTAATTCAAAATGTGTTATCACAATACATTCCAGAGGGACAAAAATATTCGTGTGAATATTTTTTTTATTGTATTTTATTATATTTTACATAATTTATTGTCGCTTTATAAATAATTTATAAATGACATATATATAGAATATATACGGATATATTTTAGATATATTTCAAAATACTTGTCATTTCAAAATATTTCAAATTCCAGTCTTCATATGAAAGGTTGCCCCATCAATGTTTTTAAAAAATACAAAAATCATTTTTCAGATATGACTTGAAAATTTAACTGGAAAAATTTCTTTTTAGTACTGGAGAGTTGAAATAATGAAAGAAATCATCCATATTCAAAGTTTAACTTGAACTATTGTCTCAGAGGATCTTTTGGGTTTCTGAAAGCGTGATCTGCTAACGAACAAAAATTGCCACGATCAAAGGAAACGGGTCAAATTTGTATCATTTTTATAATTCCTTTGTACGTTTCCTGATGAACGTAGGTTAAACATGTTTATTATGCAAAAGAGGAGCTCGGCGTATACCTCTTGTCTGCGTTGAGTCGCGATTATGTCGGTGCAAGCGCGGTGTAGAAAAATGATAAAAATAATTATATACCCGGAGATACGTGCGGGGCGTATCAACGATGCGGCAATATTTATGTCTGGTGGAAGAGACGGTGCGGCCAATGGTGCGTCAAAGTCGATGTGGATGTCGCACTGAAGATGCGGCCGATTGAATTGATTAGGTGTCGTGTAGGCCAGCACGCCAGTCCCTGCTAATAACCCTTAACTGCCGTATTGCGTAATCTTGGCATGGATAATTGTCGTAAGCACATATCTTAATTGAATGATTTGTCCCGCTGTCCGTTGTTGTTTATTGATTTTGCGGATTGATGTGACCCGAGATAAACGATTTTAGGGGTCTTTGTGCAAACAGTTGTTGCGCCACCTGTGGTGCGTTTCTGGCGTTACAATTGGATTACTTCTGCTTGCGTTGCAAGCCTGTTCTACCAACAATCTAAGTACTCAGATTTGCATCTCTCGTTTTGCCTGAAGAAACCTCTTCTTCTATATTGCAAAATTTTTCGTCTCCTCATTTTGTGAGATGGTTTTTTTACGTGGGAAGTTTTTTTTAATTCTCAACCTCACTTACTTTTACTGTGTGGTATGGAAGAGAAATCGTTTGGGTTGAAAATGTAACTTTTTGTTTATGATTAACTTATAGATATTTTTTTAATGTTTTCTATCAGAAAGTATTTAGATGAAAATTAGTTACCTTTTGATATCAAAAATTGAAATTCTTTCACAAAGACAAAATTGAAATTAAAAATTGAAATAATGAAAAGACTGCGTGCAGAAAAAAAAAGATTCCATTCCGGTTGAATTTCGTGGAAATTTTTTTCTTCCAACGGATCAGCGTCACTTAGGCAGAAAAAAAGTAACTTAAATGATGATCCATCAACGTCCGCAATTCACGGCTCGAAATCTGTTTATGCATACTACATTAATGAATAAAAATGCGCCTTTATATAAATGAAACCAGGTGAACAATGGTGGGAGATAAAAGACGCTCGCGAAAGCTGCTTTTCTTTCGCGTTATTTTTGGTTTTATGCCCGAGTACACCTGAAGATAGGGCATGGAATGTTTATGTGTGGGAGGGCACGTCTGTGAGCGCGCCTCACCGTGGGGTGTCGCGCAAAGATGTTTCAAAGAATGCGCCACGCTCGTCGCGGATGAGTAATCACTGATAAAGAGGTTTTAAGTGATTGCCAATACGCGTCATTTACCACGAAGACGGCTCAGCGGCTGTTATTTTTAACTTGCCATTAGCAACGAACGATTTATTTATCTCCCCTGCTATAAAGTTTCAATTTCACAAAACAAATCTTTGCAAAACATCTGTTGTTACAAGCTGCCTCTGAATAGTAATTTTATCAGCCGAGTCGATATGAAAGAACGTACACAAAAGGAGCATATTTTCGTCCGGAGCTTTTCCACACAGACAAAAATATATTTTCAATAATATTTCAAATATATATTATATCAATGAAATATATCTGTGATGAATTGCAATAGCTAGTTAACGTCATGGGGATTACACTCATCTGGTTATTGCTATTCATCACAGATATAATAAAAATATAAATTTTTTTGAAAAAATAAAATATATTTAAAATTAAAATATATTTATATCATATTATAAATATTCAATAAATATAAATTTTATTGAAAAACATATTTATACGAAAACTATATAATTAAAATATATTTACGTGAATTTTCATTCCTGTGGGTATATTAATTAATTATAATGTTTCCATATAATATAAAAAAAATATTAAAAATATATTGTTTGCATATATTTCTGTCCGTGTGGCTTCGGGGTGAAAATTTTTCATCATTTTGTTGTCTTTGACATATATAGAAATGGTAAATAGATTTAACCCGAAAAACCAAAAATCATGACACAAATACATTATGAATAATTGATTGCAAAATTTATAAGTAGAATTATAAATTCATTGATTTTAGTTATATTCGAAACGTGCCATGGAATGAAAACAATTCGCAACTGAATTTTTACTAATTATTCGTCAAGTATTTTGAATATTCATAAATTCATATAAGATAAGTAGTTTTATCGTTTATTGAAAAATGTCATTAAATTAATCTGCACCCGGTGTTTCATTAACGTTACTTAAATGAGATGAGATTGATTTTAAAAAGAATTCTGCGGATTGTGTTTGAGAAGTTTAGAAAAAGAAGGATAGAAAAAATATTTTCTCTCTTTTGTTTTTTGTTCATAATGATGGACTATATATGGGTCAGAGAAGACAATATAGATCATCGCTATTAAAATGTTGATGTTTATAATTTAGGTCAAATGCAAAACAGTCGCTTTTCATCCATTCCACAAATATGACTAATTTTTGTAAAAAAATATTATAACGTAGCAGCTGAATTAATCCGTAGCGTTTAAATGCTTTTTAATTAAATCTCCTTTTTGGAAAACTAATTAAATTTTCAAAATTTTGTTACGATTTTCACTTTTGTTCCACTTTGAAATTTCGTATTTACGAAATTGGGGGGAAAAAATTCTGTGCTTTTAATAAATACAAACTATATTCTATTTTTTTATAGCCATGTGGATGTTTTAAATTACGAATCTGTGATGCACTTTTTCCATCCATTGTATTTCATTGTTCTTCGCAAACAAAAATTTGCACCATGTTTTTTATTATTTTATTCTTTGCGCTTTTAAAAAAATTCTGTTAACGTACACACAATTACACTGTACACTTCTGATTCCATCATTATTATTATTTTTTTTATGAAAAGAGTAGAAAAAGCTTATTGCAAAAGAAAATTGGTTCCATATTCTTTTCTTCTAATTGTTTCTTATATTATTCATTACGCAATAAACACATTCTACGTGCACTTTGATTATCGTTATTGTATTATTAATATTATTTCTTTTTTTTTGATCATTTTATTTCGTTACACAATTTCTGATTTTCATACACGACTGTTTCAAAACATAAACAACTGTAGAAAATCTTTTTTCCACCTTATGTCGTCGGTCTCGTTTATTTTGTACATGAAAACATTTTTTTTTATTCAAAAACGTTATATTTCCTGGCTTACAAATTTTTCCTAACTTTTGGATCAACAAACATGTGTAGTTTCAAGTTTAATACAAAGTACAAACGCGTTTCGCCGTTACATAATATCGTTTTTCCTTCTTTTTTTGTTATAAACAATTTTTTGTGTTCACTTTTACTTTAACTTGTTATTTTCAAAAATAAATCAAACGAGGGGTTGTAGAAAAAAATCAGGCCGTTAATTTAGACATGGTGAAGTGCGCTGTGAACAAGCATGTGGAGTGTCATAAAAAAGACCCGACTCTGTTTACGGTTAGAGACGAGGGTGGAATCAGACGGTGTGCGCAAAGTGGAGAAAGTTAATCGAAATGATGCACAGGCCTATTTCAAACAGGAAACAGAGGGGGAGGACAGAACTTTTTTTTTTGTTTTAATGAAAAACTTTGTTACAGCCCAAGCATCGCACTTCTTCCTGTTGTCCTAATTTTAATCACTGCCTTTATGTATTTTTACTCCGGCGCAAACAATCAGTTTATAACTGGCGAGTCAAACGGAAGATAAAGACGTGAGTTATATTTCGGATATTAAAACAAAAACTTGAAGGATATATTTCCGAAGAAAACTGATTAAACTGAATGTTAAACATGTCTCTAATAAAACGTTGGCGAAGATTCTTCGTGATATAAATACAGAACTGTTGAAAATGTAAAAGAAAATTCAGTTTCGTCTCGAGTAAGGTAAATTATTTACCATAAAAACAGCAAATCCTCTTTGCGTTTCATCCGAGCGCGAGCACAAAACACCGGCTGAATAATTCGACGATTTTTTTGTGGCCCCTTTTTTCTCTCCGGGGATACTGGAAATGTTATGTATCAATTGTCTGTTTCTAACGATCTTAAAATAAAGTATTCTTTACTGTCCGAACCAAAAATGAAAAAATAATATATCGACAGACTTGACAAATAATAGGGGATATAGGGCAAAATTTAGGACAGGATTTTCAAGGATTTCCTCTTCCTGGATTATTGCTTTATACGTTCGAGCTTTCAACAACTATTAACGTAATACTAATATACTAGTGTGTCCAACAAGGGGAGAACAAAAAGTAGTTCAAAATAAAAATCGTCGGTTTGACCTGGAAAATCAACATTTGACGAATTTCGATAAAAAAAATTTTAAACAAATCATTCATGGCCCTATATTACATATTATTATTTATATATTAACTATATAAGAATCATATATATAATTATATATAACAATTATTTATATATTAAATATATAAAAATTATATTTTAAATATATAAAAATTATATATTAATCCTATGTTAACTACACTATAATAAACATTACCCATATTGTTCATTTTAAAAAATTTTTATAGAAAGAATATATTTTATTTTATAGTTTTAAATTTTATTTAATGGAATCTGTGAAAAATATATCAAATAAATATTATTCATATTGACAGAAATATATTTTATTGATATTTTAAAAATATAAATAAAAGTCTGTAAAGGATTCGAAATAAAATTCGTCATTTTTACCTGTAGAATCAAATTTCAACGAATTTCGAATAAAAAATTATTAACGGACGGCGTTTTAAATAAAGTTGGTAATGGTTACGAAGAGTGATATTAATATTAAAAAAAAATTAAATTGACGTACGTATACTTTCATTTCTTTATCATTTTTGTCAATCCAATAAAATTATTTTTCATCGGCTGACTGGTCATCATTTTCAGAGCAGTTGGGTGTGGTACAATTATTTTCATTTGTAACATTATACCTTCGTCCAGGTATCGATTTCCAGACGTTGAGATCTACAATTAAAAACAGAGTTTTTTTATTTATAAAAATTTATAATTGCATTTGCAAACTAATATAATAGTTGACGTCTGTTAGTGCTGGTCTTGTTTTACTATTTTTTCTATACGTTTAGTCATATTATTATTGTATTTTTCAAAATTTTTATTTCATATTGATTTTTTGATTCAAATTTTTTTTGTTTGTAAATTACATTTTCATACCTGTGACAATTTATAGAAATTTGTTGTTCAATTACAAATTACAAAATGAGAGAAAATAGTTGATTCTATAAACATTCGTTAATAAATATTCATTATCGGTACATAAATAAACTGGGGATACACACCCCGATGTTCTCGTTTAACAATAATTATAATTATCAAAGTGGTAAATATTAACTTACGCGGAAAACATCAAATCAACGATGTATTTTTTCGTAATTGAATAACCAAAAGTTTGTTGTAATTATTAACTTTTATTTGTCTAATAACTGAAGATATTAGATATTTCAACTGATTGATTATGAAATGAAAATTCGATACTTGCAGACATCCGATGCCGTTATCATCGCCAACACATAAATTATCACAAACTTTTTAATTGTTCGTTAACAGTTCTTCTCCCTCGGAGATATTATTTGAAATGTAATTTGCACAGGGAAAAAAACTCATTAACAAACATAAAACTTTTATATTGTTAAAATATAGTAGACATATCGAATTAACTTTTTTTTTTTATCAGTTGCAAAACATATACTTCAAAATTCTGTCCCCCCCATGCTTCTTACTGATATTATAAAATGTGATAAATTATTTAATATATATAACAATAATTATATTAATATTACATTATATTATTATATTAATGTCTGTGTGTTATTATATTTCCACACGGCCAAAAATATTTTTGAAATATATCCGTATATATTCTACATACAAGTCATTTATGAAGCGACAATAAATAAACTAATAAAAAACATATATAAAATGAATATAAATTTTATCAAAACAATATATTATATTTATATGAAAAATTTATAATCAAAATATATTTAAACGTATACTTTTGTCCCTTTTGGATTATATTTACTATTCTAATTTCAACTCCAACTATCGTAATTTGGAAACGAAAATATAAAGTCGTCTATTCGGGCTGTCGTGCGTCGTGCTCTTCTGATCCCTCGTACGTGTTCTTAGCCGAACACCTTTCCTTGTCTTTATTTTCCGGAGCAAAAAACGGCGAGGATTTCTCTCCCTGTTGTGCAACGTCGGGCTTTACAATGTCAAAGTCTCGTCAGTGAGATTTTCTCAACGGGTTGCTTTGTTTTATTCATTGCCACTCTTTTGCCATATTCACAAGAGTGCCACTCGATTTTTCCCTCTTTTTGTATCTCGATATCCATTTTTCTAAAATTTTTCTTCTTATTTTAGTACATCTACTTGCTGTGTGCTGGTAAACTGCGTGTCGTCACTTTGATAAAGTGTATTATCGCAACTGTTCACTGAATTTTGAGGGATCTGCTGAAATACACAAAAAATTTTCCCTTACTCGAGTTTTATTAGAAAAACAAAATTTGTCATTTGAATTTACTTACTAAACAAGTTTGGAAGGATTTTAAATAATTTGATTAAAAGTTGACAATGTGAATTTGAAAAAATTGAAAACAATAAATTGTGAAGAAAATTTGATTAGCAAAAGTTGTAATGAAAATTGAAAGATTTGTTTTTGTGTTTTTTCAATTAATAAGATGAAAAATAAACGGACAGGATAGAAAAAACCAATTCCCAATCTAATTGAATGTAAGAAAGGGAAGGCAAGGGTACACAAGACCAGAATTACAGAGAAATGTCCACTAACATTAGGGAGCATTGGGACTCTAACTATACGCTGTTTAAAAAGATCTACGGCGCACCCGAGAACAGGTTTATATCAACGCGCTCCCTCTTATTCGATGGGACGGCGTACAAATGTCTTCAGATCGTCAGACGTTGAAAATATTGTTGAAACGAATGGCTGCATTACATAAAATAACGACGACGATGGACCAAAAACTTCATACCTTCGGAAAATGATATTCTACCATATTCAATTTACAATTATGATTATTCTTTCCGTTCGAATTTGTTCCAATGCACATTTTAATTAACAACGAGTTAATGGCACTTTATTTTATCGTTTCTATCAACGAAATATTTATTTATCGAAAACACACAATGCAAATGTATCTGTAATTATATTTTGCAATGTTGATCGAATGAATAAATTTTGTTGTTGTAAAATCATTGGTAAACTTATCTGAAAGTACAAATTAAAAAAAATATATTTTGTAATGTTATAACCCAATACGGTTATAGTGTACCTGTTTGTTTCAGAGTTTGTTTTAAAATTGATTCTTATTTTGGATGATTATTAAATCAAATGAATAAATTTTTTTGCACAGTCTCTAATTTGAAAATAAATTTAAAATAATATATTAAACACACATAACACAAATGTTAGGTTAGGTACAATATGACCGTATTAGGTATACGTTTACCTTACCGCATTTTAATTTTCGAGTGTTTTATTTTGGAAGTTTTTAAAACAGCCATGAATCATAACTAATCAAACTTGATAAAACATCTGCACAAAGGGGTTAATCAATTAAGAACAATTTGACACCGAAGATTATAAAGGCAGGAAAATACAAGAGCGCGATAAAAAGTTTTCAAGTCGAAGTAGCTGTGACTTATCGTGAAGCATGGCTTTGAGGTTAGATTAATAAGCTGTCAAAATTGAAAGGGCGTTATTCTCCATATCGGACTTGGAGAACGAATCCCTCAGTCAACCAAGCTCTGATATTAATCGCGCGATATTTCATTTATCATAATAAATGTACCTTCGCCTGAGAAACAGACGGATCGGGCTTTTTTCCCCGCTCCCTAGAAAAGTTTGGCTGCCGAAAAAATGGTCCGCCCGGAGGATTGACGCAGGCCATTAACCAACCGCATCGCAATCGACAGAATTAACATGATTTTTCACGATTTCACGCCGCTCTAACAAACAGCCGAGTCGGATTTTTCGGACACCGAACAAATGACCGTATCGGACGTGGATGATTGCACTGAAAATGACACTTCGGTGTAATAACATCACGTGATTCTCGTAGCTATTACGGCTCATGCAAATTTTTCATTGTCACACGTTTTGATTTATGGACGCCTATTGCCAACTTTTGGATCAATTTCGTTGATCACAATCGCTGATAATTACGAAATAAACAAGTTTGCTTACTTTTAAATTTTGCCACCGGGTGGTGCTGGATAAAAATTCACTGAAAGTTTCCCCCTCCCACTATAAAAAGTCTGTTGGACTCTCAATCATCTTCTTCTTCTGATTGCCGATGGGCGAACATCCTGAAGGAATTAGTTCACTCAATTTTTTTGATAATTCTGAGACCTAAAGTAGGACTACTAAGTCCTAGGTGAATATCTCTGTGTTAAAGAAAGTTCACTGACAGAAAACATCGGTTTTTTCACTAGACTAGGAAATGAGTATTTATTTTTTATAGTCAACTATATGCCAACTTAGCAATTCAGTAACATTGAACATGCATAATTGTTTGACAAAGCAAACTGATCAGTTGATTTAAAACTTATAAGATTTTTCTTATTTATTTCGTTCAAAACATTTTAGATTTAGAATTCGTGTCAAAATTAACGGATAAATAAAATTTTGCAATTAGTCCCCTGGATGAAAATATATTTCTTAAATATAAACAAAATATATTTTTTATGTAGAAAACATATTTCGGCAATAAGTATAATATTTAATTAAAATTTTTTTTCTAAATTCCATTATATAAATTTATAAAATATAAAATAGTATATAATAAGTATATAAAAAAATTATAAAAAGAGGCAATAAGTATAGTAAAATAGAATATAACTTGGCGGATATATTTTCATCCGTGAGGTTGATTCGAAGAAATATACTTGCACATTGACTTTGATGTTATCATATTAGTTTCAATATCGAATCAGTAAAAAATTTGAACAAGTTTTTCAAAAATTCGAATCAAGTTATTATTACAGTAATTTTCAGTCAGTTTGACTACAAATTTTAAGTTGATCAAAAAACGAACTAGAGTTTAATGTACTAACTATGAACGCCAGAACTTAAAAAAATATAATTCAATCAACGAAGTAAATGTTTCTTAGTGCACTTATGACGTCTCTAAAAATCATGAAAGGCCGAGTTGAAATGTTCGAGTTTTGTCTCACTCGTAAGGTGAAAGGTGAATCGAAAGTCGCGTGAGAGCTTACGACTTATCGGCGGATATCGTTCGCTTTGGAATTTCAGTTTCGTCTACGAAATTTCGTCCGTTAAAATAACCTTTCCGGGGCAATGAATCCGTCTCGCTAATCTCATCGGCGCGATCGATGCAGTGGCTTGCTAATCGAAAATCCTTCCAATTTCTTTTAACGCGCTATAAATACTTTAACGCGCGTTTTCAAACGGGCGTTAACTTTCTCCACGCAATCGTTAATTGAATTCGAATCTAGACTCAGAGAATAAAACATTTTTCAATCATTTCGAGAGCACTTTTCATCTTGCATAATACTTTATTTTTCACACGAAAAATAAAATGTTATTCTGAACTGACTAAATGTTTTTTTGTAAACTTAGAAAAAAAAAAAATGTACCGAAAAAAATTGTAAAATATGATAATTCATTTTGGTGGAATATGTGAATATAAGAGAAGAAGAAGTGTAATAAAAAAGATTTATGAGAATAACACGAAAAATCGTACAAAAAAATATGGCCAAAATCTTTTCTATTTGTCAGAAATATTAACAGACATGGCAGTTGGTATGTTGGTTTATTATTACAGAACTGAGTACACGAGGGAATTTAAATTCAGAAATTACATCCACGAACGTGAAGCAGCTACTAAAACATAATTATCATGGATGTTAAATTAAATGTTTTTCCAAAAAATAAGGACAGTATGTGGTGCTAGAAGGTCGGTTTCAGTTAATCCTTCTGACTCTGTAAAAAAAAAAAAAAAACATCTGAGAAATTAATTCCTCTTTAAACAATGTTCTTCAAAATAAATCAAACGTTCACGATTCTTTTCTGTTCATTAAAATTACGAAAACAAAACTTAATGAAACGTTTTTATTTTCATGCATTTTTAAAATCCTCGGACAAAACATTTTTCGACAACATCAATTAGCCACAATTATTGAAGCCCGAAAGAAAACAATTAAAAGAAATTGTTTTTCATTAGCTGCTGTTTTTTAAAATATTTTTCACATGAACTAGTGCAATTACTTTAATGCAAAATGAAGAAACAGAAACAAATTGAACGAACAAAGTAGAGTTGGAAACACTCGTTCGTTTTCGGTCGGGCACCGAAAATGAAATTCAAAGTTGTACATACAAATTCAAATGTTTTCGCGAATAAATTTACAAAATGTTTCCGCGTTTGCATCGCGGTAAAAAAGAGCCGTAAAATATTTTTGACGTGCAAAGATTGACACAGCCGTTGGAATTTATGAATCAGTGCAAAATTTTCTTCGCAAGCATATAAATTACAAATTTCTGTGGAATTTCATACCACGGATGGTAAACATAGCAGTCAGGCCAGCGCTTCTCTCGATCCCTTTTCAAACGCAAAACATTTTCAGATGGCACGAGAGAGGAAATAAAAGGTGTACAAATATTTGCACGACGCAATTTCCGCGTGCAACATTAAGATGTCTGTTTATTCTGTCACATTTCTATCAGCCGCTGCATTTTTTTTTCTATTCGCTTGACCGGTTGGATTGTGCGCGACCCACACACCCGATTCGGGGACTTCATTTTCTGCTTATCAACTATTGACGTGATTCAGCGAACAAATAAGTACCGAAATTGGGACAGTTTATTTTTGTACTTGTCGACATTCGCAAACTCCAAGTTCGAAAAGGTTTCAAACCAATCATCTCAGTTTCCCGTCGAAAAAGTTGTTATTTAATTTTAATCACACGTCGAACTCGTCAACCAATAAAAACTTTTTTCGTCGGCCAATCAATTTAAAATCCGTGTATAAAAAACAGTCATATCAAAAGTATTTTGTTGTCATAAAAAAAATTGATTGAAATTCTTCGAGTTATTGAATTGAATTCTTTAATAAAGAAATTGCAAAAAATGTATGCGCCTATACACGCAAGACGAAACAGATGGAAAAAATTTGATTGGATTTTTGGATGAGATTTTTTTCCTTTTCTCGATCTAATGAAAAAATAACCATCATTTTGTTTTTTCGTTAGTATCAAATGTCATAAAAAAATTTGATGCTAAAAAAAAATGTGGTTGGAACAAAAATTCGGTGTCAATGACACAATAGTAAGACAAGTTGAATTACAGCGCAGAATCGATTGGGTTGACTCGTTCGTTTTGCATCTGCAATGCGTTTATTAGCGCGACAAAGAGTCCAAAAAAATGCCACGAGTTGCTAACAGATTGTGATTAAAGTAGTAAACATGAAGAAACGTTTTGCCGTCAACTTTGACGCGTAGCGAGTAAAAGTGATAATGAAGTATCTGCCTCGGGGGAAAATAGCAAGTTTGCGCAAACAAAGCCGGTCGACTCGGGCCAAATTTCCAAAAGAGACGCCTCAGGAGAATCGACAGAACTTCGCGTACATATTTTAGGTGCAGCGTTTCCTCTGCTGGTGTCATCGTTGCGAGCACTTTCGTTTTATTTCACCCAAATTAATGTTTACGAGCCCGAGTTCCGCAATGTAGCTCTCAGTGTATACATTTGGGGCCCCTAAAATCATTTCGTACATGCAAAGCCTCAAACATCCAAATTGTCCTATTTATTATGCATTTTTGCCTCTGAGGTCAATTTTCACTTTTCCAGATTTTTTTTTCATTTATGTTGCTTTTTATTTTGTTTATTTATTTACTTTTTTTATATTTTATATTTATATATACGGAGAAAAAATTTATATCAAAATTTACCAAACTGTTTAAGGGTGTTAAAATATTGAAACTTACAGCAAATTTTGATGAATGAGCGTAAAAAAATATTAAACTTATATTAATTTTTCATGTTCATTCATCAAAGTTTGCTGTAAGTTTCAATAATTTTGTACGAATTTTGAATTTGTCCCCCATCTACTCTACAGTTCAATAAATTTACATCTATAAATTATATTATTTGATAGAATTTTTTATCAGTGTACCCTCACGGAAAAATGACATATATTTAAAATATCAAACTTTTTGCCGCTGAATATATATTTTATATGTATTTTGACATATATTTAACCGTATATTTTCAGTTAAAATGCATGAAAAATATTATTTTCAATTATATTTTTGAATATAAAATAAATATATATTCCACAGAATTTTCTTTATCAATTTTAAAAATATATATTATTTTTTTTATATTATTTAATTGTTTCAGGTAAAGACCTATTACAATGTTTTGCGAGTCGTGGCTCGGCTTTTTATATATCCACTCCGGCATTTTGCCTTAACGCCTAGGAAACCACGAAAACCTAGGCAGAGTGGCCGGCCGGAGGAATTGAACCCTCGACCTCCCGAATGCGAACATGGCAGCCGTAGCCATTTAGCCAATAACGCTCGGTTAAAAATATATATTACATATATAACTTTTTGCCAAAAATATATTTACTATATTTCGACATATATTTTCGTGTATATGTTGATATATATTATATTCAATGAGGGTATATATAAAGATATAATGGTCAAATGCATTTTATTTTAATTTTTGAGTACAGATTGTGATCGTAGAGTGTTTATGTTGTCATGCCATTTTTTTGGGGAAATTAATGAGTCAGTCTCGTTTTGACAGTAAGAAAGTAAACGACGCGAGCGAATTTTTTGATGAAATTTGTATTTTATTTATATTGTCCCTCATGGACGAAAATATATCCGCCAAAATATATTCTATTTTATATTTTATAAATGTATATAATGGAATTTATAAAAAAAAATATAAATTAAATAGTATACTTTTCGCCGGAATATATTTTCTACACGAAAAATATATTTCGTTTATATTTTGAAAATATATTTTCGTCCGTGCGGGGTATTTATTTAATTTATTGCCTCTATATAAGTAATTTATAAATGAGTTATATATAGAACATATACTGATATATTTTGTTCGTGTGGGTTAATTTTCCATAATTTTGTTTATCGATATAAAAATCTCGAGTAAACAACGTCCTGTCAAACTGTTGATCCATTTTTATCAACAAGTAACATTTTTATAATAAAGAAAAAGAATTATTTTGTCAACGTATGCCATTAAATTTAAAAGGTTAAAATGATGCTTGTTTCGTGACAACATTTCATTTCAATCAAAAACACTTCAGCTAAATCATCTGTACAAATAAAATATAAGTCGAACTGTCTTTAACAAGTTTTTGGAGCGGCGAATTTTGTTCTCTTAATTCCTTCATTTATAACTTTTCAACTTGTACAAACAACTTGTGTACAATTTAAAACGAATAGAAATTGATTAAAGTTTGCTACAGAAGGATGATTTATCTACGAAAATATTTACTTTGAATAAACTTTGCAAAAACACGAACACTCATTATAATTAAAAGCGAATTAAAATTTATTCCTTGCGATATTAATAGCAACTTTTAGATCACAGTTATGCAATCACAAATGTCCGTAATGGATGGAATTAAAGTCAACAGTATGGAAAAAAAAAGAGGGAGATCCGTGTCACCTGTACTCGTTAACCTAATTTTCATTTTCCAAAACCATTCCATCAGAATGTATCATTCCGACGTAACAAAATGCAAACTTGGAATCAACGGTACAAAAGTTTTGTGAATTTGTCGTCCATTTTTTTTATCGCCGAACAAATAACAGCGCAACAAACAAGTTTAATTAAACTTGTAATTTCAGTCGCACGCATTTTCAAACTCGCGGAGTCATTCCAATTGAACAGCCAGTTTCGATTCCCTTAAGTGTCAGCGGGGCTAGGTGGAGGGGGGGGGGCGTATCCGAATCGAATCTTTTGTTCGGCCGACACAGAAACAGCCCGCGAAGATAATTCGTTATTTATCTCGGCGTAAAATAATAACGCCATTAGGACGTCGGCAGCGACCGGACATTAGCATGGTTAATTAAAAAGTTAATTAACTCACAAGTGTCGTGGTCTGGCTTGCGCGATGCAATCAATGCATTGTTCCGGGTCGAAATTATTGTCATTCAATAATGAAAGCCGCGTTTCCATTTCAAATGAGTTGAGCCGTTAAATTATGAAGGGGATCCGCATCCCGAGCTTGTATCAACATTTGAACGCAATATAATGAGAATATTCAGCAGCTTAGAAATGCAAGTCACGCCTGATTAACTGCAAGCTCACGGAAGCCAGTCGCGCACTTCTTGCCAGTCTTCTTTTGATCGATCAATTCGATCCTGGGAGGAAAAAAAAAAGGTGTTCGACCCGAACCACCACGCGGTAGGAAAATACTCCCCGCTGATGCTGTTGTACAAGTGTTTTAAATAAACCGCGATTTCACGTCTCGTTGGCTGCAAATGAAGCGGCGTTCTTTCTGTCGGAACAAATTTCATCTGTTTGTTTGTCTCGAATTAGCTGAATGGCAGAACGCTCCTTTATCATTTGCTAATGATGTGAAACTATTGCGGAACCGGTGATACACAACTTTCGACGGCTCGTCACTTCGACGAGTGAAAAGAATTTTGCGACCGAAGGACGGAAAAAAGCTCTCGGACCGATTGAATGTTGTTAATCTTTTGAATGGAAACGAAATTGATCATCTCCTGAGTGAAAAATAATCGCTGCAAAAGTTGAATGAATTTTTTTACACGTGGGGGGTATGAATTTATGGATTATCTATTTATTGATTTCTGTCCCAGGGTTTTAAATAATATATGCAGGTTTCACTTAGCGTGCTTAGTAATCTTGGGTATTATTAATTAACAGAAAAAAAGGAGTAACAGGGAACGGGAAACAACGGTCGCTTTGAAACATCGGGTTATAATTGAAAAATTGATGGAAATTTTTCTTGAAATAATATCAAGCATTTTAATTAAGAATTCGGTACAGCGGGGCTTTTGATTAAATAACAAAACTGCCCTCTGTGCACAGACGATCGCGATACAGACGCACAAAATGTTACGGATAATTAAAATATCAGGTAAAGCGTCTGGCAGCGAGTGAACAATTGCCTTAATACGCGACGGCAGCATAATTATCTTACGCGAGGAATAATAATCCTGCACGGATCTTAAATAAGCCGGAAAAGCGCCCTCTAAGTGCACAGACAACCGAACGCATGCATAATGTCGTAATTTAGTCGCGCCGCTCTGTGTTTCGCGTGCGCGCGAAACAATCGAATCCTCGGTGCAAGCAAGTCCTGCTTCGACAAATGACAGCGGATTTACGCGGAAACAATGATTATAAGCGTGCTGTTAATTCAGACGCTCCGGGCCGCGCAGTTCATTTATTGCACTCATTATCCGGCTCAACGGGGATGCCGGCATTTCGCTGCTCAAGTCTTCTTAGAACATTTTGCTTACCTCGACAGACCAGCCCTGACATTGAATGTCCCCGAAAATTTGCCAGTCACGTGGTATCCAATTTTTCAATTTCAGCAAGTCATGCGGGATCTGATTGGATCTTGCGTGACCTGCATTTGGCAATTACGAGGTGCTAGTCTACCGTTAAATTTTTGAAAAATCGATGTTTTTTATTGCGTATTTCGAAAATGTGAAATTGCAAATCAACATTCTCGCCATTGGTGCGACCGTTCTGCAACTGCAGTGTATTTATTTATTATCCACTTATAAAATTCAGTGAAATATTGAATTTGTCGGAAGAAAATTATTTGTAAGAGTACTAAGTGTTTTTTATTTATTAAAGAATTGAAATGTCTTTTGGGACAGCAAAAAAAAAAAAAAATTATGAAAATGTATGGTTTTTTCGAGACACTCCCTTAATTCGTCGATTTTTTTTTTTTTTTATTAGCGATAATAAAAATAACAAAAATCGCGTAACAAAAATCGCGTAAATTCTATGATAAAATTGTTGTTTTTTTGTGACTTTGTACAAATTTATAAAATAAATACATCCAGAGTTATTTACTTTTGGAGAAGTTTACAATTTTCATTCTTCATTTTTTAGATGAGTTACACTAAAATTTTTTTAATGAGTTTTTCATTTTGGAGGAATTCATAACTTTTTCTATTATCAAAAAATTTTTTGAGGATCATACAATTTTCCTCTCATGAATAATATATTTATCACATTTCTCGATATAAAATTTTCGTGATCGTAGTTTGAATGTAGCATGTCATGCAAGATTTAATTTTCAAATACAACCAAATCTTGTAATATCTACTCTGAGTCGATGCATTAAATATAAACAAATCTTCAGAAAACATGTTTATAATAAATGATTTGCATAAGCAAGAGTTGAGTGAAACACATTGAAACGTCCAATTGCTTTTCTAGCTTGACGCGCGCTCCTCAACTTTTCGCATCCACGCACCGGGGCAGTTTAATTAACTCAAGCGCAAGATGTCAATGGCACATTATTTACCGCGAGCCCTGTTACATCGAAGGGGGCTTGATAACCCGATTAACGTTGGTACAATAAATGTACTTCATCGTTTTAATCGCATGAAAACGTGAATCCAAATTTCGGCTACAATCTAATTACGTGAAATCAGATTTAGTATTTAACTTCATTTTTTGCCGAACAAATTATAAATTTCGCTCGAGTTGTGTAACTCGATTAACGAACTGGAACAGCGCGACCTCCTTCGATCTTTTTTTTATAACGGTTCTTGTTCATCTCTGTTTCAGGTCAAGTCAGAAGAAGCGTGTCGCAAAATTTGCGCCACGTTGATGGGACAAGGTGCGACGATGGTAACCGTCTCGTGGTGATCGTCGCGGGTCAAGCGAGATGCATCACACGAGTGGCTCGTACAGCACCGGGCCCCAGGAACGGGTGCACCAACAGCAGACGCCTATCACCGGCACTGCCACCGAAAAGTGTCCCTATGACACATACCCGGCGCAGATCCCGGATTGCTGCGCTGCGGCGGCTGCTGCGGCCGCGGCCGCGGCGGGCGTTCAGGAAACCTACCCCCGACCGCCCAGCGGCTACGATACTCGGTGTTACGATGAGTGCCACCGCCGAACACCATATCAGGATGATTCGTACTCCCAAGTGAGTTTCATTCATTAGTCACTCAAAATATATAATAAATATATTACCCATATTGCCGCTTTTTATCAATTTTTTGAGGACAAATTTATATTATTTTATACTTAAAAATTTATATAATGAAATTATAATTTCAGAAATTTTATATATGAAATCAATAAAATATATATAATGAAATATATATTTTATTTATATTTTTAAAATATAACTTCATCAGGGCTTTCAAGAGAAAAAAAAACATATCAAAATATAAAAAATATATGTTGTCATATATTTATTGACATAAATATTGTATATCTTGACATAAATATTGTATGTCAAGAAGTTATAGATATTTCAAATATATATCAATTTACCGCGAGGGGAAGGGAATTGACATTGATTTAGCCAAATTTTGGTTACCAAATCTGGCTATAATCTAAAATCTAAAATTAGCAATCTCTGAGTTATAATATATAGTATTACCACAATTTATATCATGGCGCTGGGTCTAGACTAGGTGCAGAGTTTTACTTTTATCATTTCTTTTTATAAAACAGTTACCGAGTTCTGTCAAAATAGAACTGTGACAATTTTGATATATCAACAAGATATCACTGTAAAAATAAATGTCTTAAATTAAGACACTTTTTATAATCATTTTCAAGACGTTTTTAAAGATTTATTGAATAACACATTGAATTAAACTGTTAGTCATTTTACTAATTTTAGACACTTCTTTATGTGTCTTAATGGGCAATTTTTGGAGTGGATCTTGACCAATAACAAAAGTCGATCGTGACATTTAAATTCAAATGTAAAAAAAAATTTTAGATCTTTGAAAAATTTTATTAAAAATGAAAAATTTATCCAACTCAGTTATAGTTCATTGTATTCATTTTTTGAAATTCAATCAGAGCTGAAAACAGATCTTACACAACATATTTTTGTTCATAACGAGAATTTTGTACAGTTTTACCCAACTTGAGATTAGTTTCTAGTACTCAGTCTGTAGTACTCTGTGAAAAATGACTATCGCACATGAGTTGTGCAGATGTATGCAAAATTATAAACTTTTTGGTAATTAATTGTTTAAAGCTGGTGAAATGATTTAATCTGATTACCAAAATCACGGCATTAATTTCTCCATTTCGAAACACGACTATTTAGTTTTGTAATTTCATTTAATTTGGAACGAAAACAAGAAACTTACATTCATGGGAGTAATTTTCGGTTGATGGTAGTTTCGAATTATTGTTGTTCCGAGGCAATAACATCATTTGATATTTACAAAATAATTAACCCGGCTTGCTCTCGAAAATTATTGAATTATAACGATTTAGTCGTTTCGGAACAGCCAGAATGGTTATTTCATATTTTCAAAATAGAATTTTCAAAATAACACCGACTCTCTTGTGCCGGGACGAACCGTGACCTAAGCTACTGAATATTTTATCTGGCGTGAGTAGCCGAAGGTTGAAGGACATCTTCAAAAATACGAAAAATCTGATTCTCTTATATCTCGAGTAAAAATAGGTCCATTTTATTTTGGTTTAAAATAGACCAAATATGACCAAACTTGTCAGAGAAATTTCTCAAATTGGTGCGAGTACCCTTGATTATAAATAATTTTTTTCAAATGAAAAAAAAGAAAAGATTTTTTTTTCACGATAAAAATGCAATCCACTTTTAAACTATTCGAATCACACTGAAATAAAAATTTGTTAGTAACATTTATCAACATCAGTACTGTAGAATAGTTTCCCCTATGACGCTCAAGACCACCACAGTCTAAATAGTTTTACTTGCAAATTCTACAAGTATTCTATTCTACTTATTAAAGATGTAATAGAAGCAATTTAATTGGACTGGATTATTTGCATAGTTCTGCACAACAATTACAATGCTGGCAGACACCCGAAAACCCGGCGCGATTCTAAACATTCGATTTCACACGCCCATAAACTTGTCGGATTAAAATTAACTGATTGTCCCATCCCAAATTGAAAAGTGTCCGGATAAATCAACTGGAACCATGAATTCGCTTCTCCCGATAGTTGGAAAATATTTTTCTAGCCCAGCGGAAAACCAGCCGGAATCGAGTGCGGTGCAAAAAGTGTCGTCGTATCTTATATATGTATTGGCAAACAAACACCGTGGCGTCGTACTACCAGGATAAATATTTTCGAATCGTAAAAGTGTTTATGATATTAGCACCCTGCTGATGCTCGCCAATATTAGCACTAAGACGATGGTTTGTTAAAACTTTGTGAACACAAAACTTGAAATTGATTTTGCTCTCAGAAATAAAATCATTGCTATTTATTGATTTTCCAAATTCAACTCAAGCCAGTTACCTGAGATCACAATCTTCCAAAATTTCAAGGATATCAAAGGATTACAACGGAAATCCATTGACACTCACAGAGGGACAAACGTATACGTGTAAATGTATTCTCAATTTTTTATAACATTTATTTATCTATCGTATAATTTTTTTTTTTTTCAATAAAATTTATATTTATTTTATATATCATTTATATAATTTATTGCCACTCTATAAATTTATGAATCACTTTTATGTAGAATAAACATAGATATATTTTGAATATATTTTAAATATAGAAAAAATAAAAATGTACCTCAAATATATTTTACATATATTTTTTTCATGTGGAAAAATTTTTTTCTATGAAAATTTCTTCAGGTTATTTTTTTTCTTGAACAGATTTATTTAGCATAAACGAGCGAGATGACAAATAAACTACCCGAGAAACAAGTTCCATGTCCGGTTATATCTGGTCTGGCATTACCAGACCCAATTTATTCGGAAAATGTAGTACGGCTGATTTTACATGACTGAATAAACTTTATTTAATGAAATCTATCCAAATGTTCTCAGTAGTGACTTTACCAGGGAACTGAGAATGATTGATTTTAATTGAATTGATTCAAATCGGAATCATATTTGCTTATTTTTGTCCACTTGAGTAAAACCATGATCTGATTATTCAAGAGTCAATTTTGATGATATGAAATCAATATATATCAATCAAAAAATGCCAATTTTAGGATTTATATATATATCAAAAAACAAATGAAAATATCGAACTTTATTATCACAAAATTGTAATAAGTCAAATTCAGTCGATAGAGATGGTAACTTTGTGGTAGAAAAAAAATTGTACCTGAGGAAAATCAGTGAAAGAAAAAACAAATGTAACTAGAAAAAATGACTCAAATAGGCTAAATCTGATTTGCATACTAATTCTGGTGTTGGGGGGAGAAAAAAAAGTTGGCCACAAGTTTGCCAGGGTCATTTACAATTTAAAAGCGTGCGTTAATTTAATGTACGCCACGGGGCCGGGCCGTAAATTGCGGAGGCGCGCTAAATAATTCAGCCGCGGGCTCCGAAATTATTAGGCACACGCCCGGGGTCGTTGTTTTTCGGCCCGAATATATGCCCCTTAATATGCAGACGTGCAAAACGCTAAACAGATTCTTTAACGGCCGTATTTTACATTAAATTTACATGTGAAGACGTAACAGCCGCGGCTCTTCTTCCGCCGTCGCAAATTTAAAAACGCAATCTCCAAGCAGTTATCTATGTTGGCTCTAACTGTTTCGCCGGGGCTTATCTCCGACATCCTCGACATTATGCTCTGCTTCAACTTCGCCGACCCTCCGCGACGTCTCTTTCCTCTTTCTATTTGCTCCACGGTCCTTCGCTATTGGACAATTTATTTGTCAATTTAGCCCGGAGATAAATTTTTACGACCCCGGCTCTTTTTAAACTTTATTAAGTAGCTTGAGTGCGACAGCACTTTATTCGATATACACTTTTTTAATTGTCATACTTGCATGTTTTTATGCCTCTATTATATATCTATATTTCCAATCAACCCTCACGGACGAAAATATAAACTAAAATATATAAAAAATATATTTTTGTTTTATAAAAAAAATATAAAATCGTGATATAAAATTTTACATGAATTATTGCCGCTTAAATATAAAAAATTATAAAACCTGTTTATATAAAAAATATAAAATCTGTATATAAAAATAATATATTTTCGTATATATAAATTTTATAAATAAAAAATATAAACCTTTTATAGTCATTTTTGTCACTTTTTTA
>JAAMPD010001031.1:0-31077 GCA_025266255.1 Trissolcus basalis | reverse complement strand
TCTCTCGCACAATTTAGTTATTTTCTGATTCATCATTTTGTGACAAATAATTTAATAAAAATATTTCGTTCAGTGGCTTTGTATATCTTGGAAGAAGTGTTTTAAAGTAACGTTTGACACAATTTTTTGTTCCAATCGTATGCAGTAATAATTGATTTTGTTACAGTCAAACACTTCTCCCAATATATACAAAGCCACTGAACGAACTATTTTGTTTTAAATTATTCGTCAAAAAATAACAGAATAACTAAATTGTACAAGAGAGACAGAATATACAACTATCATATCACCTTACGAAAAAAAAATGTCGTTTCCGATTAGAAAAAAAGAAACAAAGCTGGCGACACGAGAAAGACTATTTTTTTCGGTTGACACGTGACTCGTATTGGATTGCATCGAATCCTCTTTTGCGATACGCCGGAACTCGGCTCTCAAGGTCGTAGCGCGACCTCTGATATTATGCTGTTAATTTTGCCGAAAGTATGCGATGCTATTTGTATCACGGCTATCGGACAATTTGAATTGTTGCGGACAGTGGAAGATGGAAAACGAATGGATTGTTTCGAATGAGACGTAAGGAGTGATGTGACACAATGGTACCGAGCCAATCAGTTTGATGTGTGGGACGCGAGCGAGCAGGAAGTGCAGACGCGATTATCCGGTTGCGCGCGTCAATCATCGTGTCAGGATTGGCAAGCCGGCGTCCTCTATAAGCACCTATATCGATTCGCATCACCATGACACAAAAGTGGGCCGCGCGTTAATGAATTTCCTTATCAATTAACTCCATTGAAACATTTCGTTCGTATCCTTCCGCACGCAACTCAGATTTCGAAAGGACCAACGTGTCACTCAGATCGATATTTTCAGCAGAACGAGGTCACTGGGTCGTCGGTCAAATTATACCAACATTTTCGACACGTGATACAAGTATTATTGTGGAAGAAAAAAAAACAATCAATGCCCGTTTTTACCTTGTCCGTCACAATTTTCATCTTTTCCTTTTCTTTGTCCTCCCTTCCCTCGGCCCTTCTCGGCCGTTATCGTCACACAAATCTTTGGAAGCGAAACAGCTGTCTATAAACTGTTTTTAATTAAAATATTTAAATTACGACGTTTAATGATTGAAAAGAGAGCGTTTTCAAAAGTTTTCGCATAAAAGTCGTCGCAAGTTTGCAAAGGCGCTATTTTTGCATGTAATTTACTCTTTTTTTTTTTCAAATGAATTTGTTTTTTGCACTCGCCTTTTTCTTTTTTTATTTTCTTCTTTTTTTTTATTTTGTTTTTTTTTTTTTAATTTAATAGTTTACTGGATTTGTTGACTTTGTCGTTGGTAACGTGAAATTTCGAAATTTATAGCCCGACGCTTATTCGTAAATAATTTACTTGCAAGCGAGAACGAAAGTGATCAGCTTGGCAGAGTTCCAGAAACCGAATATAAGGGCTTACTTATACCATTATTCTCGTTAACCGCGTCTGTCGTTTCGCGCGCGACTATACTCGACATTTCGCTGGTTTACTTACTGCAATTATTTCGTATTTTCGTTACAAATTAATTGTCACAAAAAATGCGCACAAAAAAATGGAACAAAAACAGTGTAACGAGAGAAAATAAAAAAAGCTGATTGTATAAAAAAAAAGGTGTGATAAAAAAGTGGAAGGAAAAAAGGAGCGAAAAAAAAAAGGTGCTAAAAATGCGCCCAAGGAGAGCAGCTTTCGACGAAAAAAATAAGGGCCAGATAAGGGCTGAAATGACACGCTCAGATGCACCCTTTTTTTATGATATAAAATATAAATAAACAAGCTGATGCGCAGTTATAAATTTGCACTTGGAAAATTGTTCGACCGCACATTTTACGTAAACATCAATCAACTGTAAAAAAAAGGAGTTGCGCTTTTGAAAATAGAAAACATTCTCGATTCATATATCTTGACTGGAGGAAACATTTCGCTTTTAATTTAAACGCTAAATTACACGGCTCACTTGCATCGAATTAACATGAACAACGAGGAATGATTGTTTTTAATGTGAACGTAATGGAGAATGAGTATCGCCAACTATACATACGGAACATGCATTATGTATACAAGTTTATCGAACAATTTGTTTCGACATATCATAAATGTACATTTTGGAAAATTACACGCGATCTAGATTTTCAAATTCGACAACAAATCGTTTTTGCCCAATCAAATGTTTTTGCCTTCTCGTTCTCAAGTTGAATAAAAAAAAGGAGGAGTCAATTTCGATTGGTTCTCTCTGTTTTTTCCCCCAACTTTTTGATTGGCACTTTAATTGGAATTTGAATCTTGGAAAAATTATTTGTTTTTCAATTTTTAATTGGCTTGGAAAATTCAGTGTCAAGCTGGTGTGCGCGATGTCAGATTGTTATTTTTTTTTTATGACCAAGAAATTTGATTTCGGTTTTTGGATTGTGCAATTCAAACGAGTTTTGTTGACACGGGTTGACAGGGGCCCTCACTTATTGACGTTCACTCAACGATTTTCGACGACAGGTGTTGACGAGTGTTCGCGGTACGATCGTCGCGAGGTAACTGACGTTTCCAGTGGCGGCGGAGAATCGTCGCGCAACCCTCATCAGTCCTCCCCAACAAACCAGATTTCTCCGCAACGTATATAAATAATGATATAGCGGATCGACACCGACGAAATGTTTTGCTATCATAAAAGTCAGGCACAAAAGGATGTGACTCGAAAAGTATAATGCGCCGATGCATCTGTTTAATAAGTAACGAATAGAGCTATAACGCGACACGTTTTGATAAATGGTTCAGTCCAATAACGGAAAGTCGTTGTTGAACAAACTTTCAAATCTGATTTTCAATCTGAAATTTTAATCCAACTTCCTCATCGCTTTTACACAATTCAAAATTTATAACTTTTAGTTTCAAGATTTTTCGTTTCGGTTTGGAAGTAACAATCGAAATTATAATTCGCGTAATTTTATATCGATTAATCAACGACAATGTAATATTTAATGAGTTTTCAATTTTTGTTTAAGTTGAATTTTAAACGATTGATTGTAACTTTTGGATGGAAATTTCAACAATTTGAAAGCTTGTAAATTCAAATTGTCAAATTTTAATCAAAGTTTCAAATTTCCTGAGATTTCAATTTTTCGTTCGTTTTAATTTTAGATACTAATCAGGATCGATTGTAATTTCAGTAATTTAATATGAAAATATGAACTTTAATTTGGAAGCCCAGCTGTAATTCGGAATTGTCAAATTTTAATCGAACTTCCTGATCTAGGGAAATCCCTGAAAATTACAATCTCATGACTTTTCAATTTTAATATATATTTCTCCTCGGTTTTCATTAATAATAAAGATCAATCGGAATTGCCAGCGAGATAAAATATTGAAATTTAATCTCAACTTGTTTCAAACAGCTTACAATTCTCATTCCCAAGTTTTAATCCAAGTTTCTAATCACTTTTCCGAATCTCAAAATTACACTTTTATGTGTAATAGAAGTAATACAATATAAATATCTCAACTTTGAGTTTAAACAGCTTGTAATTTTAAATTCAACATCTCATCGTGACAATTGAAAAATTTTCATTAACACTGGAACGACGCCGGATGCAGTCGATTTTGCCGACGTATTTCAAAATTTTCATTTTTTATTTTTCCAACAAAAACTGTATTTTCAAATCGTTCTAATTATTATTTCAGAGACGAAAAAAATCATTCACCCATTCCCATCAAATTTCACACCACACATACAGCCATCTACAAAATTAAACAAACTCTAAAAACGTTTTTTTTTTCTTTTCATGAATTAATCCTGTGCTTTTTTTTGTTTTTCCATCCTATTAGAATTCCGAATAGAGCTTCAGGTTGGGCAGTTTCGAAGCAGCTGGATGAAACCATTTTCAATCCCACGACCAAAACCGAGCGGAATGAAAAACGTAACGCAATTATAAACCCACAGGGATGATGAAAAGCGCCAATTTCTCGGGCACACGGTGAGACCGTGATTCGCACAATAAAAAGATTGTAGAGTCCATTAAGGTGAATTGGCCAGTTCAAATTGAACAATTTAGCTCGATTGTAGACGTATTCTTGCCAAGTTACATTTGCATCTCGTTGTTTGATATCGCGCGAACAAATAAAGTCCCGCCGAGGTCTCTCATCCCCGCGACCGTTTATCTTATCTCCGGCTGCAATTGCAAAGATCGCATTTCGAATTTGGAAAAGACAAAAAGAACACGCTCGGGCTTGTGGAGGAGGCGACGCGCCGGTCGATGCCCCAAGGTCAGCTCGGCGTTTCTTGACGAATCGTTGACATTGAGCGAAATAACTTTTCACGATGAGACGAGCTCTTATCAGTATATACTGTGATATCTGGAAAATCACCAAGTGCCTTGAACCGATTAACAGTTTCCGACAACTCGTATAGGTAGACCAGAGAATAAAAAAAAGGGACAAACATACAACACTCCTTGAAGCTTAATTTTTGATCGATTTTATACTTTATATAGGTCATTCGATAGGCTCGTCCTTGATAGAGCGCGAGATGCTGCGAATCGAGCAAGGACTTTATCTCGATCTGCGCCAAATAATCAACGGTGTGCATTTAGCACGTGTCAAAAAATGCGATCTTTGACAAAAGCCGCGCGGGGTCCCAGGGCTTGTGATCGATACAACATTTTTGCGCGACAAGGCCAATCGCAAAACTCGAGAGCGATTTTCCATCCCCCGCCTCCTTCCTCTTTTTTTTTTTGTCAGTCTGACGCCCAAGGTCGCCGTCGCATCGACGAACCTTTGTTTGTCCCTTCAATTACGAGCCCATCTTTCTTATTAGCCGTTATTATTATTCGGCATCCAAAAGCCCGAGATGCATTCCCTCGTATTATTTTTCTCCAGCTAAGCGATAATCCGGATGAAATTGGAGAACCCACGAGTCCATTTTCAAGCTGCAAAATGAAAAAGAAACGAGCGCACGGTTAATGAAACGTTGTCAATTTTGACGAGCTGGGCATGCTGCGTAAAAGCGTTTTTTCAATCGGTCGGGGCGGGTTTTAGTCCGCGCACGAGGAGGCTTCGCACATCCAATGTTTACTCACGATCGATCGCCCTCTCTCTTCCTCTCAGCTGTGTCGGCAAGATTAATTGCTCACTGAAACTTACATGATGGCTCAGGGCTCGGCTAAGAGGTTAGACCAGGCACGGGGTCGGCCCAGCATCCAGCCGGCCGTTGATTTTCCTCCTCGTTGACGATGTCGCGGCCGTTTTTCTTCCACTGCCCCGCACACTGGATCGATCAGCGACGTTTTTTTTCTTCCTCTTTCGCTCGGACTGCTGACTGCTTGCGCTAACGCACTGTTTGTCCTGCGGTTTCTATTTGAACGCCCACTTTTTTTCAGACACAATAACAATCAACACTGCGAACAAACACTGTTTATTTTACGGATCGCGCGAAAAGACGAGACTGTCATCGATTCACTTCGCCAAAGACCCCTTGTGCGCGAAAATTTGCCAATTCAACGGACCCGACAGTGTTACCACCAGCGCCATCTGGTGGGTGCATTCTCCAGCGCGCCAAAATAGTTACCCTCCCCATGGTGGTACCCACTGCCTTCCACCCCTGCTTGGGTGACCTGTTCGAACCTGCTGACAAAGTTTGAAAAAAGAGGGGTGTGATTTTTAAGGTTATATGTTGTTTTTTTAGAGGTGTTTGATTAATTTTTTAGTCTGGCGAAAGTTGCGGGATTTTTGTTTACGTTTTTTGAATATTTTTGAATTTCCCGCGCTTCTGGTTTCTTCGATCAGATTTCTCTAGAAATCATATATAAATTTGTCTGAGAAAGTTCTTCGATCTAACAATGGTGGAGATTTGTTTACCTTGATTGGAATATTGTTTTGTTTTTAAATCTGGTTAACATTTTTGGGTGAGTTTTGATAAATTTCAAATTCATTTTTTTCTTGATTTGAATTAGTTGAGTTGTTGTGGTAGTCGGTAGTATTTTTTTTGAATAAATACCGAAATATCAACTTAACCTCAAAATATGTGAGACATTTAAAAATTGAAGAATGTGATTTAAAAATAGAGTAGAAGGATGGAAAAAAATTGTATTTTGATTGATAATTTTTGGAAATTTTTCAGGGGTGAACATGGCAGATTTTATTCCAACACGAGCTTCGATGTTAAATCCGGATGCTGCTCAAAAAGTTGTTGTTGCAACTTTTGAAGGCCGACAGAATAGGGGAACAACAAATGTACATCAGAAAAAAGACGGCGAGGTGAAAATGAAGAGTAAAAATAGTGTTGAATCCAGGGAAGAACAGGAGAAGGAGATGAAGAGGTTGAGATTTGAGGTGATGAAATTTGGAATGACAGGATTGTCAAAAAGCAAGGCTCGACAGGCAAACTTAGAAGTGGCAATTAAACTTGGTGCCAAACCACCGAAAAATAAGAAACAAAATTATAAGAAACTGCAGGAACGGAAGAAAATGGAAGAGGCGAAGAAAAAAGAAGAAATTGCGTCAGGTTTTGATGGCAGTTTGTTGAATATGCGCAAGAATGCAAAGAAAAAAGCGTCCCAACCCAAAAGGGATAAGGGAATCTTGTCTAGTTTTGGCAAAGTTCAAAAACCGGCGAGAAAATAACTTGGCGATTTTTTTTGTAAATATTGTACATAGTTTTTTATAAACAATAAATGATTATGGTTTTAAAAAATGTTTTTGTGTTAGTCTGTCACTGAAATCCCTGTTCCGATGATAGTTATATAGTGAAAATCGTAATGCAATCACTTTCGATTCAAACAACGTGACTGGTGCTGCCACCACCATCCACAAGTAGCGACTACATTTTGAGGTTATCCTTTTGCTCCGAACTTCGCAACCATGGGTGAGTTTGTCTGACAAAATACAAACATTTTTCAACAATTATTTAATCAAATGACCTTTTTTCATTATGTAAACAATTCATTCTATCAATTCCAACTTCAGATTAATGAAAAAACATAAAAAATCCAATAAATAACGCAAAGTTTATACTTTTTGGTAATGACAAACTTGTGATAGAAACACACGTGACTAAATTTTATATTGATATTGAAAGAATACTGTTGATAATATATGCATAAATAAAATAGATGATCAAATCGCTTTTAATTTTCAATTGAAAGATAGTTTTGCTTTTGATGTATTTGTTTTAAAGTTAACGTATGACATGTTTTCTTGTGACATAACCTCAAAATGCATATTCTAAATATGGGATGTAATTTTTTTTAGGTAAACCCAGAGGTCTTCACACCGCGAGAAAGCACGTCAACCAGAGACGTGTCCAACGTTGGGCCGACAAGGATTTCAAAAAAGCTCATTTGGGCACCAGATGGAAGGCCAATCCTTTCGGAGGTGCTTCTCACGCCAAGGGAATTGTTTTGGAAAAAGTGTAAGTCTACATTTGAATACAATCTCCTTAATTAAAATATCAAACAATTGATTCTTAAAAGATTAATTACAATTTTTATGGTTTTTAAAATATATTTTTTAAATTTATTCTGATATTATGATTAATGTTGATTGTTTTTCAACAGTGGTGTTGAAGCCAAACAGCCAAACTCTGCCATCAGAAAGTGCGTTCGTGTTCAACTGATCAAGAACGGCAAGAAGATCACCGCCTTCGTTCCCCGGGACGGTTGCTTGAACAGCATCGAAGAAAACGACGAAGTTTTGGTCGCAGGATTCGGTCGTAAAGGTCACGCCGTCGGTGACATTCCCGGAGTCCGTTTCAAGGTCGTCAAAGTAGCCAATGTATCTCTCTTGGCTTTGTACAAAGAGAAGAAAGAGCGCCCTAGATCTTAATTGCTCATTTTGTTACGTATTATAATAAATAAATTAATGTCTCAACATTACTTAACGTTTTAAATTTTACTAACCCACTTATTACAATAATTTGTTCCTCCTTGTTGACAATTTCAAAATCCAATTTTTCAATTTTCGATCAAGAATTTTATTGCAATTTACAATTTTACATCAAAGTAACTTATGGAAACAAGTTTTGGTTGTAGAAAAGTTTTTAGACCTAATTTGTTTCAATTCAATTGAACAAGATTTTTGATTGACAAAAATATAATTCTTGCATGGGAATATTGTGTGTATGGTACGCTCTTAATAAGTACAAATGAATAACAAGAAACACATTGAATAAATTAAAAATGGAAGGATAGACAGACTGCATCGAGGGTATGACGAATCACAATAACAATTCAGAAACACATTTATTTAGATGTATCCTGTTTTTGGATACCCTATGTACACTTTCTCCACAGCACTAGGAGAAAATATCCTTAGAACTTAAAACGTAACAAATAAAGTGCTTAGTTGCCGGCGTTTACAAACTTTTTGGTCACACCGATAAATTAACACAAAATCAAACAAAAATCGATGAATCGTTGTTTGTTACATTAGAAACAAAACACGAGTTACGCATCCATGAACAAAAAAGAACGAACAAATTAAACGAATTTTGGTAATGGGTGAATGTAGAACAAATGTCAAGTTCGGATATTTCGTTTGGATCTCTTGTGTTTCTTGCATTGAATTATTATATCAAATATTACTCGAAAATAAAATACATCAGCCGTAAAGTTTTAACGGTTGATCGCATATTCGAAACGTGCCCGACGCAAACGCATCGCGCAGTTGAAAAATTGATTTCATGGAAATCGTGTCCTACTTCTTTTATCGTACGCTCGTCCATATAGCTGTTCTTCTTTCTCTTTTTTTTTGTCACAAAATTTGAGTCATAAACTTAGTTAACTTGCGATCACTTTGTCTAGCTGCTCACAGAACGAATACTGAGTCGCTCTTAATGTTTTCCTGAGTGAGGTTTGAGACTGATGGACAGACAACGTTTACCATTCAGCATCGCCAGTTGCTTTTTGAAATACGTAATCCTTGCCGTTTAAATTCATAATACCATCTTTTAAATAAAATTTCCATTTATTTCTGCTCCTCGTGATCTGCGATAAAGAAAAGTCAATTTAAATCGTCTGGGTCGTGATTTGAAATAATAAATATAATAATCTGTGACCTTTTTGATTATGCAATCTTACCTTGTCGTACTGGCAGACTACAACGTTTTCCGTATCGAACAAATCGGTCGGATCATCGTCTTCAGAAACATCATCACCAGAATTTAGAGGTTCCTAACAGATTGAAACAGATGAATTAGTATATATCTAAGAGAATAAGTACTGATAAAAAGTTTCGTTTGAATAAACAAGGGCAATTACTTCTTCTCTAGTAGTAGCCTCGTCATTTTCTTCTTCTTCCCGGTCATCTAAATCTTCATCATCATCTTCATTATCATCCTCCTCTTCTTCATCGTCGTCCTCAGACGAGTCGCCATGAGCACCGTCTAATTGTACTATATGCATTGCTTGAGACTGAAATCAAATGTTATTTTTAATAAATTTTCAGTTTTAAAAATGAATAATTTACATTCAATATTGCAGATGTAAAATAAACGTACAATATCAATTTTTACACTCTTCTTTAATTCTTCTTCTTCATCCGAAACATCGCCTGCTTCGCCATCCAACTGACTGATATTGCTCTGTTGTTGCTATAACAAAAAAGAAAAAAAGCAATTAAAATTTGTAAAAAAATTAACATATACTTATTTGCTTTTTATAATAATCATGAATATTCATATTTTTTTTGTATTTCACAGGAATAATTCAAAAGGCAAATGAGAAAAACGAAAGTGTAAACAATATGAATCGAACATGAAATATGAATTAAAATTTGAATCGAGATAAAAAAGCAAGACATGCTGATGATATGAAATCCAAATCTTGGGGACGAATTGACGATTGTCTTTGATGCCGGTCGCGTTGGAAAGTGGTTTATCCTCGGCTACTTTCTCTCGAAATATAGATTAAACCAGCCAACGTAACTTACTCCGTTTTTCTACGAACAAAACATTGTTTCAGACATTAGACTTTCTTTTCAATTACCTTTTTTTAGAATTGAAATTAAAAAAGTCTTCGCGCAGCATCACCATTTTTAGTATCACAAATCATGGTTTTTGTTTCTCTTGACAAATTGCTCTTCACATTTCTTTTCTCAGTTCTATTTTAATGAATTGAAATTTTGGGTATGAGTGGAACTGAAAAAGAATGTCAATGTTAAATTTGTATTACCTGCACTGGCGTGAGTCCAGCCTGGCCCTGGAGAGCATTATTTACATGTTGTTGCAACAAAGAAGTTGCGTATTCAGCGGGCAAACTCATCGCTGCGTTGATCAAAGAAGCAGTCAAAATTGTCTGCAATTGATTTCCTAGAAGAAAACCAAACAAACGATATAAATCTTTGTCAATCCATAAAAATTCATTCCAACATGCAATTAATGATATATAATATACAAATAAATCAATCAATTACTATTTTATTCACTCTATTACTATTTTAATTTGTCTTATCTACTTTAAAGTATATTTAGAACACGATATTTAATTACTTTCGATTTCTATGAGTTTGTAATAATTATAATTCAGTATGGAAAACTTCCAATGAAATCAAAAATGCATGTTTACCAGCAATCGCGGAAACAGGAACGTGAATAGTTAAGATGCGAGGCGAATTTTCATTCTGTGCTGGTAGAGTGATTTGAATGGGCACTTGTCGTTCGAGCACAGCTGGGGAGGCTGTAACGACTTGTTGCACAGGAGCTGCAGGTTGAGGCAGCGCAATACCCTTGTTGAGTAATTGTTGCTGCGTCAGTTGTTGCGTTTGCAACTGATTCTGCGCTTGAACTTGATTTTGTTGCTGCTGTACAACAGTGCCCGTTTGTTGCTGCTGCTGTGTCTGCTGTACGAAATGGTTAGCTGAAAACAAACAAACCACAGTTCAAGCAACAAATAAAGCTAACAAGTTAAAAGAAAAAAGATACAAAATAAAAAAAAACCAATACAAGATCAATAAAAATAATGAACATAAAATGAAAATTAGTTGCATTGCAAGTTTTTATTAGACGAAACGAAGTTAATTTATTATACGTTTTTATGAGAAGGAACGGATTGAATTTATTACATGTTTTTATGAACTGAAACAAATTGAATTTATTATGAATTTTCAATTGGAAGTAATAAATTGAACGTTTTATCGGGCAGTTGATTGTTTGCTTTGACAAACCTTTAGTTTTGTGCGTATTGATTTGGGGAGGCTGCGGTTCTGGAGGATCTGGATTCAGCTCGACAGCCTTGCTCGACATCAACTTCGATTCCCATATTTGCTTAAGTTCTTGTAACACTTGTTCATCCACACCTTCGTCGGCGAACGATTCTCTCACACCGACTATAACGTCTTCTATCACCGTGTTATACAGTTTTAACTGAAAATAAAAAAACCCAAATATAAAATCAACCATTTTGATCAACATGTTGAAATCAACAGCTTAAAAAAAAAGACAACTAAATTTATGTCAATTAATTTTAATCGTTGCGTAATTTATTTCAATAACACCTGTGCTCGTTCGGTCGAATAATCTCTGAGGCTGGAAAATTTTTTGTTCCTCTCCATTGAAACAAATCAACAACCATCTTTTAAACGAAATAAAAAAAGAAATTAATAAACCGTCAAAGTGAAATTTAATGATAAGAATTTTTCGTCGTTAAATAATTTATGATAGGTCGTAAACAAGCACGACAAATAACCGCTCCGATGTAATTATCCCGATGTATGTATGCAAAATATTTTGTCAATTATAGTTAAATTCTTGTTGATAACGTCGAGTCACTTTGAAGAAATAATTCAAACCGGATTATGTAATTTCATTAAGTTTGATTGTCAACTTTTTTCTTACACTTTTTCTTTTCCAACATTTGTTCATTACAAAAAATTTCAACATGATAAAAAATATCGGTGACACTAATTTTATTTAATTATTAAAAATAAAAATCGAGGGAGAAATAGTAACAATGTGGTAACAGAGAAAATAAAGCAGATAACAAATGTCAATTTGTTCTTGCGAGGTTTCATTAGAAACCGATAGACTTTATCTGATAAGTGCGCCCGTAAATAAATTGGTCGCGTCCCACGTTCAACACAAATGACCGGAGAAAATGCCGAAAAAGAAATGAAAATTCAAGTGAAAGCGAAACTCTATTTTTGAACCGCCCGCACAGTTTCGTCAAAAATCCCACCGGACTCTGAACGCAGAGAAAAAAACAAACAAACAAACAAAACAAACTCGATGGCCCAACAAAAAGTGACTTGTCGTCGGCTCGTGGGGGGGTTGATAAACAGAGAAATGTCATCGGGGTTGTAGAAATGGCGGAAACGATGCAATAAGGTCGGCGGATGGAGAGCCGTGACAGTAACATCGAGCGGGCATCAGTGGTTATTTCATAAGGCTTTGTCGAGTCGGATAAAATGCCAGTCGTATTACTCACCACGCTGGTCTGGCTGATGGCCATAATGCTGGGGCGATTCGTATTGTCAATCGCAAGAAAAACAATACCAATAAACCCTTATTTGACCCAGCCCAGCAGAAGCCGACAAAAGCCGTGTCCGTCCTGGTCGACGAGCTCTTTTATACTTGCCGTTCGGCTACCATTTTACAGCGCAATAGTACCAAGTTCGCCTAACTACCGGGGCGCTCTTCAGACCAATCATTCACGCGCGACGTTGCCAAATCGAACTCCACTTCACACACGCTCGGCTAGGTTCATTGAACGCAGCCTTTATGTTTTTAAAAATTTGAAAAGTGATTTTTGTTAACAATTACTAATGTTTGGTTGTGAAAAATTAGTAATAATTGAAGAACTGATATGTTTCTTTGAAGAATCTGCGGTGGAAAAAAGTGATTGTTGAAAATAAGAACGATATTTGAGGTTAAAAAAGGTAAACAAATTGGTGGTTTTCATGAAAGATGTGAATGTTGTGGGTGAAGAAATACAAATTGATGCAGTTTGTTTTTAATTTTGTGTTATTTATTCCTTGTCTCTTTGGAGGACGTTTGAACAACTATTTTATTTAGTCTTCTGATCAATCTTTTCGTCTCTCGTATCATCTTCGTCGTATGAGAGAAAGTTTTGGGATGGTGATTGACCGAATGATGAAAATTGACCGTAGCCACTTAGGGATGAGCCGAAACCACCTGATGATGATGTCCGCAAGATGATTGCACCATTGTAGAAATCCTGGATAAATCCGGACGACTGGATTCCTGATAACCTCCTGGACGACTGACACCTGGATAACCTGAAATCCATACTCTGGATTAGATCTCCCGAGATGACCATTCCTGGACCAAACTTGATGACTGATTCCTGGATACCTGATAACCTCTTGATGACTGGACCTCCATAACCTCCTGGTACTGACCTGGATAACCAGAACTTGGATGAGCTGGGTCTCCTGGATCCCTAGTTTGTGATTCGAATCTAGAACTTGAACCCAAACTCCCTGGATACCAGAACACTGGATAATGCCTTTCTCTGGTTTCCAGAGCCTCTGTTTAAAGAACTTGGACTGGTTCCTGGATGGCTCTGATTCTGGATGGCTCGATTCCTGATTCCCAGATGCCTCTGAGTCTCTTGGCCACTGACCCTGGATGACCACCTGATCCTCTGATGGATCTGATCCTTGATAACCTGATTTCTGATGATATACCTGATTCTGATGACTCAGTACCTTGATTCCTCTGGACCGCCTCCTGATTTGATGACCATTCCACCGTTCCTGACTACTGACTCCTTGATGATTTGTCTTTCGAGTCCTCCTATGGATAACCTCCTGATCCTTCCGGATGACCACTGATTCCTGGATGGCTTGATCTCCCCGAGTCCTCGATAATTCTGATCCTGATGATTCATCATTCTGATTCGATGATTTGTTCTCTGGGAATTTGTAACCATTTGATGGCCTTGTCCACCTGATACTTGATCCTCCTGTAACCCGACCTTGGTCACCTGTGATTTGTTCTTCCTCTGATGACCTCTGATCTCCTGTACTTGGCCACCTGGGTTCTTCTGGTCCTTGGATGACCCCGTCCGTAGATAGGTTTTGGTTTACGTTTCAAATCTTTAATAGATTTGATATTAGGAAACATTGGAGGAGTATAATCCCCACACTTGGGAAAGTTTTTCGGAATGGGTGGCAAATCCTTTTCTGTACCAATGCGAACCACAAGATCCATCCCAATTACAATATGGAAATTGAAATGACAATGCAGCAGCCAAAAACCTGAAAGTTGAAGCATTTATTACATCAATATCTTATGATTAATTATAAAATTGATACATATAAATAAACTATTAACAAAATCTAGTTTCAGCTTGAGAATGTATTAAAACCAAGTTACCTGGATTTGTTGCGTGGAATCTAATGATGATGTATCCGCTTCTGGGAACAGCAAGAGTGTCTTTAGCAGGCGGATTTTCATAATTTCGTTTCAGTTTTCCTTGCTTATCCATGTGTATGACGTAAGGCACATTCAGAGTCCCGTTTGGATTTTGCCTCGGAGTACTCATTTCCATTACGTAAAACTCTTGTCCGTGCAGATGGAACGGATGTGAAAGAGCGGGCACTTGTGCTAGAACATTCAAATTATAACATTAACTAGTTGTCAATATTTTGATGATTCCCGTTGTTCCAATTGTGTACCTTCATCTAATACAATCATTTCAATAACAGAATTCAAAGGGAACTCAAGAAGATGAACGCAAGAACATCCGTTTTGACAGTGCACTTTGTCAGCGAAGTTACAGATGAACGAGTCTCTTTCAACATCTTCAAACTGTGTCAACAAAGGTGAAACTGGAGGGGTGAAAGATATACTGTTGATTAAAGACTGAACGTAGGCATTTCCTGGAGCAATTAAATAATTTTCATAAGTTCTGTCCCTGTACATATCAGATGCATTGATTTGCTTAAAGAGGAAAGACAAGAAAATTTTGTAATCCGGTCTTTGTTTCAGAATTGCTGGTTCCACTGGTGTCACTGAGCGGAGACCGTCTATGCAGGTCATTTTTGGATTTTGGTCATTGCAAGGATAGTCAAATGGATTCAGTTTCTGAAAGAAGATTTGTATCATAAATACAGTCTTATACAAAGCTATAAATATTCTTCGATAGAAAAACTTACATAGTTGTATGGTAACGAATTCTGATAAGTTGGTCGGTCTCGTCTTACCGGACCTTTGTACCCCTGATAAGTAATCTGTGCGACTTGAAGGATTTTCTTCTCCTCGCCACATTCGCCCAGTCCCTTCAACTGGATCCAGTAGATGCCTGGTTTCTGTTTTGCTTCCAAGATGAAATCATATCTTTCCCCTGGAGATATAATTAATACACAAATTCCAATTCAATGAAATTTAAAAATTTTGTTACAATTCTTTCTAGAAACCTGTGAAACTTGCGATGGTATCAACTTCTTTTGGCTGCACAGGAGCACCGTCAACAGCAATCACTTTCATTCGGTGTTTTTCAATAGCAAAAGCACTGGGACAAACCGATGCAAAAGCGTTGACCAATCGGAACCGATGTCTCTGTCCAGGAGTCACGATGAAGTTCTCAATCTTAGCAGTGCCTACTGGCTGAAATCAAACCAAGCAATTCGAATGCAGAAAACGTAGAAAATTTTGAGGAATAAGGTAGTCAGCTACCGAATTGTTGGGCAGGCCTCTGCCATTAATAAGAAAAGTCTCTGGAGTTTGGCCGGTTACGTTAATTCGTCTGCCAGGGAAATGTTCCTCGGCGAGCTCGTGCATCCATTCGCTAATTACGATCACATGGTCTGAACGATCCGTGTCGTAGAGTTTGCAGTGAACATCTTCTTCTGGTGGCTCACGTACTATGATACTTCCATATACACCGTTTATCTCTTGTATTCCGGAGTGGGAATGGTATAAATGAGTTCCACTCTGTTCTGCCACCCACTGGTACCTAAAAAAATGTTTTTATTAGTTATACTAGACCAAAGGAAGTTTTAGAATTAATTTTAAAAGTTTATGGATAATTTATAAAATTTATTTCTTATTCTCTAATACTCTTATATAATTTTTATACACTGATAAAAATGCTACCTTTTATCAAGTATATTGAAGTAAAAAATATTCTCACATATATGTGAGAATATTTATATATTTGATTGAAGTTAAATTTAATTAATTAATTAAGTTCGATTTGCTCAAGTATATTATACTTGATCAAGTATACTTGATATCAGTGAGTGTTTTTTTTTTTTTTTGTTCAGTGTACTCTTATTTCTTATACAGTTAAAATTGAATATTAAATTAAATTTTTCTTGTTTCAGATTTCATGGTGTACCTGAAATTCATACCCTCTCCAATAGGGCACTGAGTAACCATGGGAACCCCATCATACCACTGAGTACCTCTTTGAAAAATCCCATGCCAGTGAATACTCAGTTCTTGAGCCTGAATTTTGTTCGTCACGTCAATCACAACTCTGTCGTCTCTGCACACTTGAATCGAAGGTCCAGGAATGTGTCGGTTAATGGCAAGAGTGCTTCTTTCAAAACCATCTCCCAGAACACACTGGCAGTCGTCGTTGAACAAAGTCGTTGCATTAGGTGTGCACGAATCACAACCCCTAAATAAGACATAATTTAATTCACAAATCTAATTGCAGAAATGGTAATTTAGAATTTCATAAAAAAAAGTATTTCTTTTTTGTTCAGTTCAACTTACACCGAATTAGACATAAAATTTTCAACGATAAATCGGTAATAACAAACTTTGGCTGGCTCATTGATGGTACATTTTCTGTTACAATTCGAGGGGGAGGTAAGTGCAAACCGTCCGTTTACATTTAAAAGTTTGTTCAAGTCTTCTCCCGGCTGGAAAAATAGTTTTTTTAATGTACTTTTTGTAATTTTGTTACCTGAGGTTTTAATTAACTTTGAGCTGTACCAGAACTTGACAAAATCCTTCCAAAAACAGCGACAGTACCAAAAGCACAGTATGCAACATTGCAAATTGCAAAAAAACATAAAATCAATTGGTCCTTCATTCTTATAGCTGAGTAAACAGCGGTGTGTCAAAATGAATAATTTACCGTCCAAAAACATGTTTTTCATCACCATTTTTCAAACGAATTTTAACAACAAACATGTCAGTCACCCCTTTTTTTTCTTGACATTTCAATTTTGTGAATTCTTAATAAATTCTCCTCGCTCGTGCAATCTCATTCTCATTGACAGGAAAAAAATTACCATTTCTGTTGTCATTTAATTAATTTATCTTCGAACAAAAATTGTATTCACGAGATTAAAAGAACCGAATTAGCAAATGTAATGAAACCTGTTAATTAGTTTGAATTGAAAATTGAATTAGCGCGCCGATTTGCTATCGCTCGTTTTGATTACGAGCCGATGTCGTCATCGTAGTTTAAAGTTCCATATAATTCATGTCGTTTGACAGTTGTAGGAATATGCAAATTACAATTGATCGCAACTGGTCGAACGGTACTGGCAGATCGATCTGATTTCATTTTTTGTTGTCAGAGGACAAACAAGGTTCAATCAATGATACGTTCGGAGCCCCTGTAAATTCGCAGACCGTCAGAGTTGATGAGGTTAGAGCGAGAGAATAAAAGGTGTGGGAATAACATCATCAGCGCGGCGATAATTTTAGATATTAACTCAGATGGACGTCAACGACGACTGATAAACTTGGGCATTCGCATTTCAACTGATATTTTTGTTCTCTGGTCGGTGAGTATTCCAATGCATTCAATATTCCAAAACAAAAAGATAAATGAAAATATGTTTGGTGGTTTGCTTCGACTAATTGTGAATTTAAAAATGTGCTTCAGGAAATATGGAATCCAACGCAGAAGAAGCAAGTTGGGGAAAAAATTTTCAAGGAGTGAGCATGAAATCTGTGACGACGTCATTGTTAACGAAATGTTTAACGGTTGGGATTGTTTGGGGATGGGGATATATGAACTGGAGCTTCGCCTGGCTCATCCCCCCGGTGATACTTTCGGTATGGAAATCAGTGGGACAGGAACAAGGAAAGCTCAAAAGATTGATGGCCCAGGCCACTGTCATGTCCAAGGAAAAAGAACTTATTACCAGCAGAATCGACGAACTGCCATCCTGGGTTTATTTTCCCGATTATGATCGTGCTGAATGGCTGAATAGAGTATGGAATTTAATTTATTTTAAATAAAAAAAATGAATCAATGAAGTTTATACAAGTTAAATAAGTGAAAAGTAGTTCCATTTGTTTTGAAAGGTATTTAAAAAATGAATGTTGTTATAGTGAATGTTAAAGAAATATTGTTTTTTAATTGCAGATTTTTGTTAAAATTTGGCCGAATGTCAATCATTATGCGCGTGAAATTTTGAAGGAAACCATAGAACCTTCGGTTGTACAGTGTCTGGCGGATTACAAAATGAAAGGATTCAAGTTCGAGCGAATGGTCCTTGGTCGTAATGTAAGTTGCAAAATTTTGAGGTTGTATCATTTTGGGCAGATTCAATGTCGCACGTGATGTCAATTTGGCCTTTTCTTTTTAGCCTCCAAAGATCTACGGTATCAAAGCATATGACATCAATACTTCCAGAAATGAAATCATCTTGGATGCTGATATAATGTGAGTCAAAGTATCTTGTAACGTAATTGATATTTTCATTATGTATTCATTGTTCAGTTTTAATTGTTTATAGATATGCGGGAGATTGTGACATTACGTTCTTGGTTGGTAATATCAAAGCTGGGATTCGAGATTTCCAGGTTGATATGCTGTTTTTTGTATTTTCATATTTTTGAAGGATTAAGTTGAATTGATTAATTTACGATTCGAAAAATCATTTTGCAGTTTCGTGGGATCATGAGAATTGTTATGAAACCTCTGATACAATCTATCCCGCTGGTTGGAGGTGTACAGGTGTTTTTCTTAAACAATCCTATCATCGACTATGACCTGGTTGGTGCAGCTGATGTTTTGGATTTACCCGGATTCAAGTAACCACTTTATCTAATCCGTTAATTACAATAACAAAAAGGCCAATCAAAGATAAAATCAAACGTTTATCTTTATTTTCAGCGATGTCTTGAGAAAGATTATCTCCCAACAAATATCTGCCAGAGTTGTGTTGCCAAATAAAATTAGTGTTTCTCTAAGTCCGCATGTGCCAGCAGAAATTTTGAAAATGCCCGAACCAGAAGTGAGTCTCATTGACGAATGAGAATGACGAATTTTATATTGAGATTTATAAATGTTATAATTGAAATTACAACGGATGTTATAGGGTATTCTACGTGTTCATGTAATAGAGGCCAAACACTTGATGAAAAAGGACATAAGCGTTTTGGGAAAAGGCAAATCCGATCCGTACGCTGTGATAAACGTCGGTGCCCAAGAGTACCGGACAAAAACCATCGACAATACAGTAAACCCACAGTGGGACTACTGGTGCGAGGTAGATATTCGAACCCACTCACCGAACCACCTGAGACACAAATCGTTTAATCATTTAATCAGACTCAAGATAATCGAGTTCAGATGCATGCCATTTTATCAAGTTATATCTATTTACAAACAAGCTTTTTTGGAATTCCCAATTAACTCGTTTATAAACCGAGCTAGTTACAGCTTAGAACACAGCCAGGATCGACCCTCGATACGCTGAAGCATTACAGTTCTTTCAGATTCATGTTTTCTTAAGGGCAAAAGGATCTTCCTTTTCTTAATGTTTCCTTTTAAATGAAATGTTGAGGGTACTGCATCGCATGAGTTTTTTGCATTATTACAAGTTCCAATTCAAATCTTTGTACAATCGAAAGGTCGCCCCTTTCATTCTTGTACGCATATTTTTCATATACTTTTGGCATTGTTTGTCTGCGATAACTTTGCAACATTAGACACTTACTCATATTCCACACAGTTTACAAACTACCAATATTGTAACGTACAGAGTAAACGATTTTTATTATATGAGTGTATGCTATGTGTGATGTGTTTTGTCTGGGTTAGTTTGTTGTCCAGTCGGCGGTGGCTCAGCAGATGGCTGTTTTGGTTATGGACTACGACGAGGCCACTGAGGACGAGAGCCTTGGCAGGTATGGCCGAAAATTAAATCAACTTAATGTTAAAAATCAAACGAAAGTTCATGTAAAAAACAAACGTTCGAAATTCATTGTTCACTTGGGATATCGATCAAAGATATGTCTTCGGTGTAGCTTCATTATTTTTATTGTAAAAATTAAATCTACCAAAATTATCTCGCTCATCTACATGTACTTTCTGCCTGGCATGTCGGTGTGGTTTTCGATTATTATCATGCAGGGTGTAAGTAAAATTGTATTCAGTGTGCTGCGTCCATCTCCACTTGAGATCTCAAATAATGCTTCTGTAATACATAACTTATTTATTCAATTTTTTTTCTCTCAAAATTCCACACAACAAATAATCAATTATCACTTAAATCAAAAATCAATTATGAATTCGTTGAAATGTATTTCTTTCTTTGGGATAGTAGCTGAGACAAAAAGTGAAAGTTGAAACAGATTGAGAAATGAAAAACATAATCAGTTGTAAGTGTTTCTTTAAATAGATTTGTTTTCTACACAAACAGGCTGTGATCTGTTCTTCTGATTGCGAAGAGATTGTATTATCTGTGTGGGATTCAGACGCAAACGTTCCTGGTATACAATACGATGATTTTCTTGGAAGGTAGTAAAAAGTCCTGAGGAAGAAATACTGTTTGCACGATTATTTTGAAATTTGCATCCAACCGCAGAGATCTCTTTAGAGATCTCAGTTTGGCATGTTTAATATCCTCTGCTTTCATTGCAGTTGACTGCATGGTTTATCATAAAAGGTTGTGTTTATGGTGTGGTATTAATGCAAATTTACAGCTCCGAGAAAAAAAAATCCGTCTCTCAAATAAAACTGAACAAATAGTAATGACAAGAAAGATATCATTTGAAATAGAAAAAAAAGGAACTGAAAAAAAATATTAAAGGGATAAGAAAAAAGAATAATTTGAATAAAAAAAAAAAAAAAATGAGATGTAGAAGTAAGATATTGAGAATGATTCTGTGATGTAGTTCATAGTGGACGAGGGCTATGGACCTCACTGCAAGTTGGTTGCTAATCTCTTCGACAAAGACAACACTGGTCTGGATGACCCTCTTGGAAGGTATTGCTCGAAACAAAATTAATTATTTTTGCACATAGGTACACACAATGTGAAAATGCACCAAAACATAAAATCGTGCAAACTTAGGTTTTCAGTTTGGCGCAAGTTCCATCAAGGCCAACGTTCAACAACTTTTTACAAAAGAACAGTTTTTTTTCATTTAACTTCGTGTTTATTGGATTTAATTTATTGTTCCCTGAAAAAAAAAAGTTATTGATCAGCAATTTGTTTTACAATTTTTCATACCGTTGATATATCGTGGGCTATGTTTTCTCTTGCTCTTCTTGTTTTCTCTTGCGTTTTTCTTCTCTTAACAATGCGAAATCACAGTTGATGGCTTATTGACTTTACTTAAATGTGTCTATTTAAGTTGCATGTTAAACTAATGCCCACTAAGTTTGACGCTTATTTTTCTGTACCTTTTTGCGATTTTATGGCTCGTTCATTCTAATCATTTGATACGAAATCACTAATACCAAATGTTCAAACCAAAATGATCAAAATTAATTACAATTTTTGTTCCTTTTAATTAAGAGCAACCATAGAAGTGAACAGGGCAAAGAGGAAGGGAACTGTCGACACGGTAATCTTTTCATTAAATACAAATTTGTTCATTCTGCTTGTTCTGAATCAAAATTTGAAACCAAAAATGAATGGTAATCGTTTTTCAGTGGATTTCTCTGGAGTTTGCAAAACATGGGATGATTCATCTGCGACTCACCTGGTTGCAATTATCGAAAGACGTCGCTGATTTAGCTGCGGTAAATTTTTCAACCTCAATCGTTATGTTTGTGAATTATGATAATTTTATATCTATATCCATTTCGTTAATTTTATTCATTCTGTAATTGGTAATTATTAATTTTTCAAGTTTCAATTATTCATTCTTTTTTATTTTTCAGGCCATCAAAGAAACTCAAGAACTAAGAGTGACGTCGATGAGCACAGCACTTCTAACTCTTTACGTCGACTCGGCCAAAAATTTGCCGGTAAACATTTTGTCCCCGTTTGTTAATTAAATCAGAGTTGTATTAATTGGACGGTTAATAAATTAGATTGTCGTTTGAAAAAAAATGTGCTACAGCGCGTAAAAGGAAACAAGCAGCCGGACGTGTACCTTGAAGCCACCGTGGGCAATAAACAGCAACGGACCAACACAATGAGATCCTGCGATCCAGTATGGGAGCAAGGTTTCACTTTTCTTATTGGTAATCCTGACACGGATACTCTGCACATTAAAGTACGTACATGATAAATCATCTTTAGCATCTCCATATTAAAAAGAAACAGTTTTTTCTTTCATTCTACGTGGTCCTTTTATTTGTAAACGATTTTTCGTTTTGTAGATCGCCGATGAGAAAACTTGCACCACCATTGGCACGATGACTTACAACCTTTCATCCTTGATGGAAAAAAATAATTTGGAAATTCAACAGCAACCTTTCCATCTTGACAATGCGACGAGTGATAGTAAGGTCGTAATGTCGATGGTTTTGAGGGTAAGATTTTTGGTTTGAAGTTTCAAATTTGATGCTATTTTGATTTGGTATTGAAAATGTTTGTTTGAATGTAAATTTTGGATTTGTAGATCTTGAAGTATGAACAACCACAATCATCGGAGGAAATAGACGAGGAGGATGAAAATGACATTAGTGTACTGAAACAACGAATTGAAAGACAAGAGTCGGACATGAGCAACTCGAGTGGAGGTGCGACTTGCCTTTTTATTTTTCGTTACGTTGAGAACAGAAGAAATATACACTATCTGAGTCTCAAAAATGTAATTTATCGAATGATGATTTATGATACTTTTTAAACGGTTCAGTTGAAGGTGAACATCTTCTGCGTAGCTCAGTTGAGACAAACCTGTTCATTCGAGAAACTAATTTCCTCTGCCCAAACAAGAACTTCAGCAATTGTATATTTCTTAATGAATCGAATATTGACACATGAAAGATTTTTAATAATCCTTTCTTTTTGTTCATTTCGAATATAAATTAAGGATCGATTGGTCTTTGCTTCGTTTACTCACATTGGGCACCAACGTTGACGAAGTAACTCAAAATTAACTCTTGACGATTAATGTTACTTATTTTGATCTATTCTATCACACCTGTTTGAGAGATTGGTTGACTGTTCAAGCACAAATTTGCTTGCGACTTCGAATAGAAAAAAAATACATGAAAATTGACATTGCACAGGGCACGATTTATAATTGCTTGATTTTAGTTCCACCTAGTCCGCTTAAAAAGCAGCCATCGAAAGACTCTATACACAGTACAGCGAGTAGTTCAGCTTCTGCTATGCCAAAAGACACTGCCGATTCTGTGGAAGAGACGATAGTTGCAACGCCGAAGCACGGCCTGGTTTATCGCAGTCCCAGTGTTACATCTTACGCAGGTGAAGCCAAACTTGGACGCATACAACTGACCACTCGGTACAGCGTACAGCGGCAGAAACTTGTCATCACTGTTCACAAGATTGCGTAATTATTTTTGGTTCTAAAATTAAATAAATTATGTATTCACAATGTTATTGACATTCGATTGAATTTATTTTGAGATACATTTGTGGATTCTTTTAGAAACTTACCACTGCCAGATAAGGATCCAAACAATGTGCCAGATCCTTACGTGAAGCTCTACCTGTTGCCAGACAGACATAAGGATTCGAAACGGAAAACCGCTGTGGTCAAGGACAATTGCAACCCAGTTTATGACGAGCAGTTTGAGTACACGATCTCTCAGGGTGATCTGAACACTCTGAACCTCGAGGTTTCGGTGTGCACTCAAAAGGCGTGGCATTCAACAGGCAGCAACGTCATGGGCCAGGTTTTACTCAAGTTAGCCGACGTTGACGTCGAACAGAGCACCACCAGGTGGTTCGACCTGATGGCTGAAACCAAAGCATAGAAATGGACAACTCGACGAGCTCGGCGTTTTGCTTTTTATTTCTGTTTACGTTGACATTTCAAAGCTCTCTCGATAGCTTATACTTTTTTGTGCAGCTTTTCCATTTGTGAAGCCAACTCTGTCGAAGGTTGTCCAATACTAATCGCGATTTATATAGCATTTAAGTGAGATTGTTATTTTCTTATTCATTATTATTTCTTGTTGTTTCTTATATGATTTTTCGTTTTTCTTATATGATTTTCTTCAATAATATATGCGCTCGAATATTTTGCTATTCCATATTATATTTCATGTTATGAATGATATATTGTAAATAAGATGCAACAACCTAATGTAAACATTGCTGAAGATGTACGAGTGAACTGCTGGTCAGAAACAACAAGTATAGAGTTAAACAATGTTCACGAAGACTTTTACTATATTTTATATCTATAAGGTCAGTTTCAATAGCAGATATAATTCGTTTATAATGCATTGTATACCGTTACTAATTTTTTACATGGTTATACATTTTGCCAGATGTATTGCTACCAAAAATTAAATGTTACAGCTAGATGATTGTTGACCAACTAACATAATAAATTGCATTGATAAAAATGAAACTTTGCATTTTGTTTTTATTTGAAATCTATGAACATGTATAGATTTTCTTCTTATTTTACTCATTGGACTCGAATCATTGCCAAGGTTACACATATAAACAGTAGTAGATGTCAGAATTTAGAAGATGTTAAAATGTTTGTTGAGTGTGTAGTATATAGTTTTTTTATGAGGTTGGAACGAATTTTTATTAAAAAATGAATTGAATATAAATTTCAAATCGAGTTTTTGAAATTGTGATAATGAACGACAGAGGAAAACCGAAACTGCTTCCCTTAATACCAGGATTTAATCCAGATAAGGTATGTAATATCATATTTTGTTAATTATCTATTTTTCAAAATGCTGAACAGATGATTAATTAAGTTAATAAATCCGAACTTAATTAAATTCGTTTGACTTTCATATAGAGCACCAGGCGAAGTTTTCACAAACCACAACTCTTCGATAAAATTCACGATGGGATTTATTATTTGGCCGATAAATCAAAATTATCCGATACGAAGTATCCTCCGATCTATGCTGCGGATGAATGTGTCAAAATTGTGCCAACATGGCTTGCTTTTGACAGACAGGTTTTTCGTATTCCATTTCCTTCAAATTTCACTTTTCAAAAATTAAAATTTCACAATTCAAACTTTTCATAAAACTGTTGGTAATTTATTGTAAATAATTTAATGAAAAATGTTTAGAAAATGTTAAGCAAGATGAATTTTAATGAATTGTTTATCAGATGCTCGTTTTCAAAGCATATTTTGACGAAGAATCCATAAGAGATTTTGGTGCACCGGATAGAAGATTAGTCAACATCTATTTTTTCCTGGAGGATGGAACTATCAGAATTTCTGAACCACCAACAACTAACAGCGGCTTGGAACAGGGTACGTACGGATATTTAATTAATAATTAGCCTCTCAGTTGATTTTCAAATAAAAAGTTTTGTTAATTGAATTTTCGTTCAGGAGTTTTAGTAAGACGACAAAAAATTCCGATACCGAATACGCTGCCGCCACAATATTACACGGTCGCCGACTTGAATATCGGAAAAGCACCGACAATTTTCGGACGAGTTTATACGATATTTGACTGCGATAAATTCACTAGTCAGTTCTTAACGCGACTGGGAATTCACGTACCGGAACCTGTTTCGATAATCACAAAAAACGACGATGAAAAACCCAAAATTGTAATCCAAAAACAAATTTATTATTTATTCATTTATTAATAATTTTTAAATTAATTTTTTAATTTTTTAATTAAAATATTTTTAATATTTTGCTTTGCAGAAATGGTCTAGGAAGGAAAACGCGTTGAGCAAATTCTTAAAATATGACAAACAAGTTTTACGATTTTTCGGATACTGGGACGAGTCAGAGAATCCGAATGGAATAGTACACGACGTTGAGATTTATTACTTTTTGGCAGACGATACCATCGAAATTAAAGAAATTGTACCGAAAAATTTGCTCAAGGGTTTTGGAATTATGGTCTTGAAGAAAACTAAGATTCCCAAAGTAAGAAATATTGTTTTTGAAAATGTTGATAATTTCATAAATTTGCATCAATTCATTCACTTTTTTCAGTGTTTTAAAAATATTAGTCCAATAGGGATGGACGAACCGTCCACAATTTTGAATATCATGAAAAAAGATCATCCGAGGGCGAAAAACTATTACGTTTTGGATCCCATCGGTAGGCGCGAAGATGAAACGAAATATTATACAGAAATTGATTTGTACATTGGGGCACGACTGAATGTTTTTGGACGAGAGATTGTGATAACGAATTTGGACGGGTTTACAAAAGAATATTACAAGTGGGTTTTCTTTTATTTATTAATTTCAAATTGTTATGTAGAAAATTGTTTGTTCAAATTTGTTAAAACGAACTGAAATATTTTTGAAAATTTCAATTAAAAAAAATGGAAATATTAAATGATGAATATTTTTTCAGAAATAAGTACGGACTAGAAAATGTTACCCCATTGAGTAAACCGGGAGAAAGCGATAAGACGAGTAAATATTCAGAAAAATACATCCCGCCATACAATGGGTTTGGCAGTTACGAAGATTCGTTGAACAATTGCTTCTCAATTGTACCGCGACCACTAAAGAGAGATTTCATCAAATTTTATCGGTTTGGAGAGTGAGTTGTCAAAACGCCACTTCATCATTCAAGTTGTATAAAATTGTAAAAAAATATCTCTTCTTCAACAAAACATTTTCCTTTTTCTTTCGTTTAGTCACGTTTTGCGATTTCGTGCAAAAATGGTATCCGATTTGGTAGAAAATGCGGAAAGAGAATTCATCATCAGATTGTTTTTAATGGATGACACAATTTCTATTTTCGAACTTTCGAATAAAAATTCAGGTAAAATGGTCGAATTTAAAAAGAAGTAACCATTTTTAACTTTTTTTCGTTTTTTGATTTTTAATTTTCGTTTTAGTTCCATAGTTTTTTGATTTTCGTTTTTTTTTCTAAAATTTGCAGGATTTGAAACGAGCCTTTTTCAAAAACGAATGGAAGTCCTGTTACCAAACGAAGAAATTTTGTCAAGCAAAAAACCAAAACACTACGATAAAGATTATTTTTACGTCGGTTCCAAACTGAACTTGAATGGATTTACATTCGTTCTTGTTTCAGCCGACTTGTACGCTTTGCGTTTCATGGAAGCAAATTCGAGCGAGGTAGGTGTACCAAATATGCCGATTATTTTATCATTAGGATTTGATTTTCAAGTATTTGGTTTTGTCAATCCACAGTTCCCTCGAGCTAACGCAAAATTAATCATGCAAAAAATAAGAGAAGCGTTGAAACCAGTTTACAAACAATTTATTCAAGAATATACCCCGAGCGGGGACGATTTTGTATGGGACGTGAACAGTTTCAAGTGAGATGGGATAATAATGTTGTCTAATTTCATCTAATTATTTAGTGATTGCAATTATAATCAAATTATTGATTTTCATAGACGCGCGATAGAAAAACATTTGGGAGACAAGTTGAGCCAACATGAAATTATCACTATTGGAAGAAGGTATTCCTCGCATAAGAAAAAAGAATTTCGTACGCGCGAATATGTCAGGTCTGTTCAAATTATGTGTCAAAAATTTTATATGATCATAAATGTTTTGTTTGTATTTATATTTGAGTCGAATATGTTTCATATATTTCAGATATATAAATTGTTACATAATTTTTTTAAATATTTTTATAGAGCATTGGTACACAACGAGTTGAGAAGATTTGCCTGGGACAAATTAGACAGATTAGAACAGAACATAAAACATTTTGACAAAAAACTCAGCGGCTTCCTTACCAGGAAACAACTCTATACAATTTTGAGAGGAAGTCAAATCCCACTCAACTTGGAATTGTTAAATTCCATGTTGGATCAGTAAGTAAAAAATGAAAAATAAAGTTGAAAAAATTATAAAATTGAACTAATGTTTGTATGTCTTTTTTTTAGTCATTCACAGAAACAGCGAGGAAAAATTAGACTGTCAAGATTTATTGAGATTTATGAACGTAAAGGTAGATCCGCTTTTGCCAGTTACACCGGTGAATATGAAGGTAATTTGATAATTGTTAAAAAAAAAATTAATTTGCAAAACTAAAAAAATTTGACCTTAAAAATAAGTTTCAAAGTAAAGCGATCCTTGATGGTTATATAATTTGATCTCTTGTCATTTTATTACACAAATAGAGTTGATAGTTGAATGATTATGAAATTCCATTGAAATGAAGATCCATTTAAAAAAAATTAACAGATGCTTATTCATTCATACCGTTTTTTTTTTCAGACGGCGTTGTGGTGGGCTTCAGAAAAGGAGCCTGATTGCGGTACTGGCATTGATTGGCGTGCATTTTTAAAGGACCTCGACTTGGACGACGAGGAAGAATCCATAAAAGAATGTTCATCAAGCACTGAATAACCCACCGTTCCGTTCAATAGTATATTTACACATTTTTTTATTCCACCGTATAAAAAAATTAATTCCAACCAATAAGTAATCAACCTGATGAATTCAATGAAATACAAAATCTCTAATATCAGATGGTAGTTTTCGTTTGATATTTATTTTCAAGTTGATACAAAGAAAAGTCAATTTATTTGGTACTTCGAAAATGATTCTTTTTTTTTTATCTAATTGACGATCCATTCTACGTTTGATTTGTCAACTTAATTCTAGAACCTTTGTTTTATTTTCTACATCATTTTTGTAACCGGAATTTACCGCGTTAGAAAAGCATGCACAATCAGTTATAATTTAAATGCATTTGAATCTACAGGATTTTTGTTCAATAAATAATGACGCGGTGGTTCTCCGTCGCGTCGTATAAGTACAATCAGCGCACAATTCGTATCAAAGTCGTTGTCAGGTTTGATTGACGACTGACTTTTTTTTCTCTCTCTTTCTCTCACTGTTATCACTGATGAATGGAATCTTAATTGCACTGGTAAGAGGTGACAATCGTCCGACAGGTCTTGCATTTCACGTAACAGCAGCTAATGTACTTGCATTCGCATCTCTCGAGTTTTTCTTCGGCCTGCGTCGTGTGACCACGTCCACAGCATAAATATTCGCAACCGTCGTAGCCTGAACTGCTTCCATTGCAGAACCTAAAAAACAAAACCAAGAGAAACTTGAGAAAAAAAGCAACCATTCAAACCTGAAAAATTAATTAATTTAACAACTTCAAATTTTATTTTTAATTATATAATTTTGTAATTTTTTCAAAAATTGTAAGCTCAATTTTGTGATTCAAATTCTGAGAGAAATCTCAGTCGAAAAATAGAATGTGTCAGTCAGAGTCTCGTGGTTTGTAAAAGGTGAATAATAATCATGTAAAAAAAAAACTATCGAATCAAGCTGATGGAAAAAATGTAATTTTTTTTCCACCAAAAAGACGTGCATATGAAATTGCATCTAATTAAGTTGAAAAACGATTCTGTTGTTTTGAGATTGTTCAATTTATTTGCAAAAAATATGCTCGTGCGAGGAAATATCACTTGAGTGATTGCGCATTGGGTTTCTCTTATTACTCGCTGACTAGGGACAACTGTCATCCATCAGTTTGAAAACAGGTTCTCTAGCGTAAAAGAAATTGAGACACGCCTTATCACGATGCAGTCTCCCCCTCGTTCTCACTTGTAATTACTTTATGCCTACATAAATAAGACCGCGCATCCAGTTAGGCGAATTAAAATGTTGATGGCATCTCGTGTCATCGTCTCTGTTATATATGAATTGTGCAATAACGTTTGAACATTTTTTTTCTTGTACTTATTACACGCAGCCTTTTTCAAGAATGATAATTGACTCGTTAATTTCTTTTTTTTTTTTAATCTCAACCATAAGCATCCATTTACATGTCATTTTTGTAAGTCTTCGAAAAACAAAGCATTTTTTCAAACAAAGTCCAAGAAGTTTAGTTTTAGGTTTTTGGTATCGGTTGGCGATTTTTTTAACCGATCGATTAAACTCTGACCTGACGAACAACGTTTCCGAATAAACTGTTCGGCCTGAAGTTGAGGGTTTTGAAACACGAAATGAAGCGGCCGTTCGTGTAGGTGAAAATGAGCCCTTTTTGTGTGCACATAGTGATTAAGCCGTCATCAATCTTGACGTGTAAGAGAGTAAAGTCTCGTTCCCACCCAAGTGGTCGAATCAAAAGCAGAATATCAATTATCGTAACTCTCGTTTATTTGACATAAACTGTTTGGCTGATGCTTTCTGATAGCTGAAATTGACTACAATTTATTGCCACACTGAAAACATAATAATAATTTGGGTTTATGTTTTTGGAAACAAAAAAAAAAAATTGAAAACAAAAAAAAAGGTTTGGGATGATTAGGTACCTTCCGACAGTACCCAAACTGCCCTTCTTGCTGTCCACGACGCAATAATCGGGGCTCTTGGTTGTGTACAACAAATTATCATGGTTATAAAGGGGAGGCAACTTGCTGCCCGATCTCGGCTTCACTTCTGCCGCCGTTGAATATTTGCGAAAAAGTCGCGCCCCAGCCGCCGTTGGACCCGCGGATCCTAGTCCTCTCCAGCAGGTGCGAACGCTGCACGAACCGGAAACTCCGTGACATTTGCATTCCAACATCAACGACTGTTCAACTGCCTGAAATAATTATGACAAAAAGTAAATGTTTAAATATTAATAACATCTATCTCATTACAAAATTCAAATTTATAACATTGAAATTGAAATTGAACAGTTTAATTTATCTCTTTAAAAAAAGTTGGTGTCACACCTGAAGTTCGCCGTTAGAGATAACTGCCAACTTCACGTGTAAAGATCTATTGTGCGTTTGACTTCTGCGCATCACTTATATTGTCGCGGTAAAAATGTAAATATATATCAGAAGTGATAAATTCATCATGTTGCATTATAA
>JAAMPD010001030.1:0-31137 GCA_025266255.1 Trissolcus basalis | reverse complement strand
CGTGTTGCATTATATCGACGTCATCGAACGATCCAATAGCACAACCTCTCTCAGGCGATTGAAACGAAAATTTATACATAAACGTGAACGAGCGTGTATGGTAAAGTGAAATTGCGAAAAAAAAGAAACAAATTCTTATTCAAGAAACACGTCAAAGCGTAAAAAAGTTTTACACCAGAAGAAACAAAACTCAGCAAAACCGCGGCATATAATTCAAACTCCAAAACCCGACTTAGTGCGGATTATGCGGCATATTTATTAGATTAAACGAACTTACCTAGTGAAGTTCGATCTTAATTATTTTAGAAGGCCTCGTCCGGATGAACAACAAATAAACATAATTGTAGTAGCGTCTCTGACGCGTTCAGACAACAATTTTCAAATCATCCCATTCAAAATTGGGCGGTGTCGCCACCGTCGTGCGCACCGTGGTCGGTCTACCCCGGCCATGTTTCTTCATTGTGTTTTTTGTTGCGTAGAAGACAACAGTTGCAAAAAACGTGTTTGGTTGATTTTTCCTTTTTCAATAGTTTTGAGATTTTTTGTTTGACCTGAAATGGGTAAAGACAGAAAACATCGTCATCGAGATCGATCTGGCTCGTATTCTCATCACCATAAGCGTGGTAGACGAGAAAAAAGCAGAGATGCGGATCGGTTATCGGACTTCGAAGAGGAACGTCAGAGGAGAAGCCATCGGTCGAGATCGCGCAATCGGCGCTCAAGATCACATAGCCGTCGATCAACATATTCCCCGCCCGGCATGCAGAAGATCCTGGTGTGTTGGAAACGATTCTGTCGCACCTCAAGAGCCAAGAACAACGACTCGCCGCTATGGAGGTTAGGATGCCGACCAAAATTATCGACCCGAACATGGTCGATGTTAATAACGAATCGTTGGGCAACGTTGACAATGAGACAATCAACGAGGTTGATGCACTCGCTGAGGAAATTCCGCAAGGTAGGCTTGAAAAGTATGAGACGGTTCTTATGAACCGGGGCTGCGAACCAGGTGTCACCTCTTGTCGACCCTTTTTATTTGGCAAAGAGAGGTGACAACCGACTCATTACTTTACGGCTCTATGGAGGAATTAAAAAGATTTTTAAACAGAATTTTGAACAGAACTTTTGTTATGCAGGAGCGGACGACAACGGTGAGCGCCTGGTTACCTTTCAAGACGAAGAAGATTCAACGTTTGAATTCTTCCGGTCTAAAGAAAAACCGTCTAACGACTATAGTCTGGCGCCAGCGTTTTTAGACTTTGCACGTACCACTTCTCGGGACGGTCTAGAGGAGGCACAACGAGCTCTATTGTTATCAACGTACCAGGTGAAGGGTGAGGTCGCGTTTCTGAGTGCCCCGAAAATTAACAAGGAGCTGATGCCGATCCTGAAAGCGCATCCGAGCGCCCTCAAAAGAGATGAGTTTAAGATCAAAGAGCAGGAACAGGTCGGTGCCAGCTTACTGGCGTTAGGTACAGGAATGACCGAGTTATTGAAACCTGATATCAAAAAATTGCTTCCCGACTCCGCTAAGGACGCGTTGAAGCAGATCGCTGACGGCATTCATTTATTAACCGACCACCAGTATAGGCTGTCTCTTGCTCGACGCGCCTTTATCGTGCCTATCTTAAGTTTGGTTGGCAAGAACGTGGCGGACGACACCTCAGTAGATGAGTGGCTCTTCGGCAGCGACTTCGCAGAAGTAGTCTCGAAAGCTAAAGCGTGTGAGAAGACTGCGCGGGAGCTCGTCAAACCAAAACCTTCTAAGACCGTTCCGCAACCAGCTCGCCAGCAACCAACAAGGTCGGTAGGGCAGCAGCGACAGCAGCAACAACCACAGAATCAGGGAAACGGGAAGACCCCTGCGAAACAGACCAACAAATCGGCCCAACGCGCAGGGGTGAACTTTCGGAGGAATCAGACGCGGCGATCGAGCTCTCGCTCTCGCTCGCGCACCCACCGGGGTTAGACTCGGTAAGATCGGCGGGTCGGTTAACGTTCTTCCATGATCAGTGGAAGCAAATAACTTCTGACCCTGTTGTTTTGGAGGCGATAGTAGGGTATAAAATACCATTTACCACAATTCCACCACCGAGACCGACACTTCCCGAACCCCAATTGTCAGAAACTGCGTCAAAACAATGTGATGACGAAATAGTTCGTCTTTTGAACAAGGGCGCGGTTGTAAAAGTAGAGTCATCGACGGACCAGTTTTTGTCAAGTTATTTTATAATCGAAAAGCCGTCGGGTGGAGTCCGGTTTATTTTCAATTTGAAACAGTTAAATCGTTATATTACGCCCCCTCATTTTAAATTAGAGGATTGGCGAATGGTAGTGCGCCTAATGCTACAAGATTATCAAATGGCATCGGTCGATATTGAGGACGCGTATTTGTTGGTTCGAATTCACCCAGATTTTCGAAAATACTTGCGTTTTGTGAGGAATGGCGTTACTTACGAATTTTTAGCCTTACCTTTTGGCCTAGCCACGGCCCCGTATATTTATACTAAGATCATGCGACCAGTGACGACGTTTTTACGAGAAATGGGGTTCACGTCTGTTATTTACCTTGACGACATTTTGCTCTTGAGCCCTTCGGTAAATCATTGTCGCGCAAATATTCAAGCTCACGTGAATCTGCTGGCATCGTTAGGTTTTGTCATAAACTTCAAAAAATCGACCCTAGTTCCTACGACGCGTATTAAATATTTGGGGTTCATGTTCGATTCTGTACAACAGACGTTATCAATTCCAGACCCACGAAGGGCCAAACTTTTTGACATGGTTTCGAATTTTATCCGGAAGAAATCTTGCTCGATAAAAGAGTTCGCGAGTATGATCGGCTCTCTTGTTTCGGTTTGCCCGGCAGTTCGTTATGGCCTGCTGTACACCAAGAGTTTCGAGAGGGAAAAATTCTTGGCGCTATCAGCGTCCGGTGACAGATATTCTGCACGAATGGAAATACCTCGCGAGTTGACTCTCGATTTTCAATGGTGGTTAAAAGTTTTAGCCGACTACAAACAAGCGAATAAAATCTGCACGGGAAAATACGTTCGGGAAATTTTTTCAGACGCGTCGCCAACCGGTTGGGGAGCATCTTGGAATTTGCAACACACACACGGATGGTGGTCCCAGGAAGAGAGGGGTTTGCATATTAATAGGCTAGAAATCAAAGCGGCATTTTACGCCTTAAAGTGCTTCGCGGCGGACCTACACGATTCTGAAGTGTTATTAAGAGTCGATAACACGACCGCTCTATCGTACCTTAACCGATTTGGGTCAGTACGTTATCCGCATCTATCGGCTTTGGCGCGGGAAATCTGGCAATGGTGCGAGGCGAGGAGCATCGTGCTTTTTACTTCTTGGATTGCGTCTGCGGAGAATGTCCACGCGGATAGAGAGTCGCGGAGGTTGGACACGGAAACTGAATGGTCTCTATCGGATGACGCGTTTAAATTAATCGACGAAACATTTGGGCCATTTAACGTAGATCTGTTTGCGTCGATGATTAACAGAAAGTGTACGCTTTATGTGTCGTGGATTCCTGATCCTGACTCTTGGCTAGTCGACGCTTTTACTATTTCTTGGTCAAATCTTAATTTCTACGCGTTTCCCCCGTTTATCCTTATCCCACGCGTTTTACGCAAAATTGTCGACGATAAGGCGGAGGGAATTGTGGTTGTCCCGTGGTGGCCCTCGCAGGCTTGGTTCCCCTTATTTTGCGACTTATCAATATCTCATCCATTAATTATTCCACCTTCTACAGATTTGCTTCTTTCTCCTCTTAGGACCCGGTATCCAGCACATCAAAACCTTTCCCTGGGGGTCGCGAAATTATCAGGATGGCGCTCTTAGACCGTAACGTTCCAGATGAAGCCATAGTACCAATGTTATCGTCCCTTGCGGAATCAAGTATCCGGCAATATGCGGGGCCGCTCCGCGCCTGGTGGCAATTTTGTCAACAGCAAGGATGCTCGGTCTTTAGTCCGACGCCTGGACAGGTGATAGGTTTTCTCAACGATAGGCTGAAATCCGCGGGCTCTTTCTCTACAATCAACACGGCAAGATCCGCTGTTTCCCTCATTTCGCACAACTCGATTGGCGACGATAAAGATGTTAAAAGATTTTGTAAAGGCGCGGGGAACTTAAAACCCCCGCGTCCACGTTACGATTACGTTTGGGATCCGGCACCTGTAATCGCGAAATTAAAAACGTTTTACCCGCACGAAGAGTTGTCGCTGGAACGACTTACAAAAAAGTTGTTATTATTGTTAGCCTTGGGCTCCGGGCAGCGTTGCCAAACTCTAGCTCTTTTGAAGATCTCACAAATATCGAAAAATAAAGATGTATTGTTGATTCGCGTCCCCGATCGAATAAAAACATCCGCACCGGGACGAGTTCAACCGTTATTACAGTTTGCGCGGTTTGCCGATAACGATTCATTGTGTATTTCTAGTTTAATAAGTCATTATATTGATCGCACCAAAGATTTGCGCAAAAATAATTGTGATTCATTGTTCATTGCGTTAAGAGCGCCGCATAAGGCTGTATCGGCACAGACAATAAGTCGGTGGATTAGGCAAACATTAATAGAATGTGGAGTCGATGAAAATTTCGGAGCGCATAGTACCCGACACGCGGCCACTTCGCGAGCAGCAGAAAAAGGCATTGCGGTTGATATAATTAATCGCGCAGCTAGTTGGTCCGGAGAATCGCAAGTCTTTGCAAAATTTTATCACCGACCTATCGTCGATCCGAAAGCCTTTTCGGAGGCGGTATTATCTATAGATTCCTAAACTGAGCTTTGATTTCATATTACATTGATAAATAAAGGATAAAATGTGTTTTCGCAAACGGATTTAAATATTTCCAATTATAACTTTGTTTTCATCCGGACGGGCCTTCAAAATACTATAGATTAAACGAACTTACCTAGTGAAGTTCGATCTTAATTATTTTTGAAGGCCTCGTCCGGATGAACTGCCCACCCGAAAATGTCCCGCCCAACAGGAAAGTTTCCTGGGATTTGCTACGATATAGTTTTAAATAATGAAGAAACATGGCCGGGTAGACCGACCACGGTGCGCACGACGGTGGCGACACCGCCCAATTTGAATGGGATGATTTGAAAATTGTTGTCTGAACGTCAGAGACGCTACTACAATTATGTTTATTTGTTGTTCATCCGAGAGGCCTTAAAAAATACTAAGATCGAACTTCACTAGGTAATTCGCTTAATCTAATAATTATAGTAAAACTTGTTTTTCAAATATGTTTGTAAAATTAAAATAAAGAATTAATGTATTAATGTTTTCTGCTTCAAGTTTCTCTAATGTTATTCTGAATATTGACCGTGGTTATAGTTAGTATATTCTTTATGAGGCAGTTCTATTTTGAAGTTATAAGATAGTATATTTTTCAATGAAAAGACTTATGAAATCTTTTCGTTCATTCTTCAGAATGTTTATCGAAGAAAACGACGATTTGCTCGTCTGAAAATACTACTAACAATTGTAGGCCCTGGCCTTTTAATGTAAATGGTTTTACTTTGTTTATTAGATGTTTTATAATTTATGATTTGATCCTTCAACGTTGCATTTTCCAAGTAAGTTTTATGTAACCATTTGTTTATTTTAAATATACGGAAAAAATGTAAACTAGTGTAGTATCACCTGCATCTTTAATGTAACGTTCATTAAAAATCCACAAACAAACTTACTAATATCGTATTATGATTACTATTCAATTTTCAATTAAAAAAATTATATAAACATATTGGATACAAAAATTAGTGGAGCACCCTGAAATATTTTTAAAAAAATAGTTGTTTTTCAATTGATAAAATGTTGACAAACGTGACATTGACATCCATCAAAAATAGAATGGTTATTCAAAATCCTTTTGTTGATTTTTACAAACTCTAGAAGCTGCTTGCCAATGGTGTGGTTGTGCCCAATATTTTAAACTTGTGAACTCAAATTCTGACTGTGTTCTATAGCTACTATATCCTCTAGGTTTTACACTAGTTTCTATCTTTTCTTTTAACTTTGATATTAGGAAAGATTTCTATTAGTTATACTTTCATATATATTAATTGTAATTCTAAATTAGACTATAGGACAAGTCTGGATACATGTAGTCCTTTATTTATCTCACACGTCCGTGATGGTCATCGCAGAAAGAACACATATTTATCAAGCAAGCATCAAATATATCCTTAACATTTCACTTTCAACAGTCGTAAGTAAAGTTTTTTGAGGCAAAATTTATAAAAATCACGATTTTAGCCCAATCAATTATTTTGACGTTTGCAATAATAGGTCACAGTAGACCTAACAGTAATTTAAAGAAAGACATCACACAGTAATATGATTACATCAATATTAGTCACACTGATTAAATTTCATGGCTTAAATTTAACAAGAATTTTTTAACATCGTTATTAAAAATTAATATAGAAAAAAAGTTTCTTGTGAAGAAATTGATTGAATTATAAAACAATCTGAAATATAACTAATAATTTGAATAAATAATGATTTCATAAACCGATAATATAAATTACAAAACAAAATTAGTAAAAATGCCTTCATTCTTATTACATGAAATCATTTTTCAAATGCGGTATTTAATCAACTACCCTTGAATCAGGAACTTACATTTTCGTGTATATACTATACAATGTACTAATTGGTTGATTTATGTAGAGACGTCGACTGTATGAAGAAGTCAAACACTTTAACGATAACAATTTTCAATGCACCAGTAAATTAAAAAAGAAGCAATATTGGTTTTATTATGACCTGATGATAAATACTGTTGCATGTAAGAATCTGATGTATACTAGAACATACAAACACAATTTATGACTTACATTTCTGTGGCACAAAGGAAAAAAAAGTTAAAGTGTACATGTAAATCCTATACACTTAACTCCTTTTGCTTTTATGCCACAGATTTATAACTTAATGATATTACTTTCAATTTGATTATATTAAATTTTTTTAGTTATAAATTTTTGTTTTTTCGTATTTATTATGTACGATTTATGGGAAAGGCACGATTTGGTAGTATACTGGAGATCAGTATACCAATCTCAAAGAAAAAGACTTTCGAAAGAATCAGGCACAGGTAATTGTAACAGGAAAACAATTATTTGTTTTTAAATTTATTAGAAATAAATTGAGATGCATTCTCAGCATTTTAATCAATTTTATGCATTTGTATATTGCTTTAGATTTGACTAAACATAAATTGGAGATCTTAACGAAATTGTCTGAAGATAATCTTATGGCTGCACTTAAAGGACCAGATGCTAATGGACTACCCGAAATATCGGATATAATTAAAGTAATTGGTTTATTAGACTCTAATTCTAATGTTCAATCGTTATTTGTAAACAATTCAAATTTTGATAAATGGTCAATCATAAAAATATTGCTCATGCAGTTTAAACTGCTTTCAATTTCAATCCTAGCCACGCTACTTGTTCAGTTGTGTAGGACAGTAATCCTGTCCTGAAAATATTTGTGCTTTTTCCAGGAGATAATTAAGTCGCGACTAGACTGTTACCCAAGTTACTCATAAATCTATGAAATTACGGTTGTTTGAACCGTATGTAACATTATGGTTGTTTGATTAACCTATTATTTTTGAGGAAATTGAACTTGAAGTAACATCGTGAAACGTTAGTATCGAGGTTCGTCTGTTTTCCTTGGATACTATCATTTGTTATCGTCTTATTTACAATCAATTATTTACATCTTATTGAAATTTTTTCCATGGATGATATTTCTTTTAAAAAAACATAAATATATTAAAATTAATCAAATGAAAATTGTAATATTTTTTCATTGAGTCATTAGATGTCTTATAATAGAATGGAATTGAATCATCAAATCGAATTTGTTTTGCACTTCACAATAAATTGATCGACAAACTTGAAAACATGTATTATAACATAATATACCATAGACGATATATTATAGCCGCTTAAATTATTTTTTTAATAAAAAATTAAAGAATTAGCTATCCGTTTGTGAAATAAAATACAAAGTCCTCAAACAATCAAACATATAACTCGAAAAAATGATCATCAGATACAAATAAATTTTAATATAAAAAAATCCTTACTTTTAAAAAAATTAAAAAATTTTAATTTTTTCATCACAGTTTGTATAATTACAAATAATCGTTACTCAAAAACTAGTTTGATCATCGATATCTTAAGATTTTTATTAAATTTTTGCGAAAATTGCAGATTATGAATGACGTGAGGTCTTCCTTTATTTTGGTTGCTGTGTGTGCCGCCAGTGACATGATGTTTTTTTCATACATTGTATGCGGAAATATATACATTATGCTTTTGAGGTAAAACTACTCTCATTGTTACATTAATTATTTGTTGTTATAAAGTTGAAATTTTTTTATTCAGGTTTGAAATTATAAGCAGTATTGGAACCAAACGCGATGCTTATGATAAAGATGATTTCTTTGTTAAACAATGTAGAATGTTTTCAAGAGAATTTCAACGTTCCAAAATGTAAGATTTCAATAACTTTTTTACCTCACCGTTTTTCATCCATTTTCATCTAACATAGGTATATGCAAACCATTCAGAAAGTGTACAGTGGATATATCTTCAGAGATACTATAATCTTCCTGTTTCAGATATTTATGAACATTTATTACGTATGTTAAAAATCGTTATTTCTAATGACACATTTACTTGGTTCAAATCTATTTTAAATTCAGTCAAAATACTACACGGAAAAAGTTGATGAAAGCCACAGCGCTAATCGTAGAGCTGCGTTAGCTTGTGTCAAATAGTTTATATAAATATCTAATGGAATCTTACACGTAATAGCTCTCAAAAAGTTTCATGTAAGATGTCACATTTTTCTCATATAATTTCACGAGTCATCTAATTATTTAACAAAAAAGTTATAACAAATACAGTAAATTCCCTCGATTTCGATTATGAAATATGATCAAACGTTACTCGTAACCAGAAACCATTCTCCTCTAATTGCAGGTAACAGCTCTATGCAAGAAATACGGAGGCATTTTCAACTTTTTCCAGTGTAAAATCACTGGAAATCCGACTATACTTATAAGTATCAAGGAAACCAATTTTTCTTATCTCGATTATAATTCAGTTCCAATTTTGTCAACGTTGAACTTTTGATTTTGACCAGAAATTAGTCAACGACGTTCCTGTGATACACTTCCAGGTGTATTACCACATCTAGAACCGTAGGTCTTTAGGAAATGCCATAAAATACCTCTTGTCATTTGTTATAAATCGACAAACATATTAAAAAAATCTTCGTAATTATTAGAATCATACACGTCCACTTTTATTTCAATCAATACGCTTTTAAAGATTCAGAAGAAGGATCATTTGAAAATGTGGTATTCAGCGCGAAAAGACTCATAAACAATTGTATAAAGTTATTAAAAATTCTATAGTCTTAAAAGAGGTGAGAAGAACTGCATCAATCAGTTGGAAAAAAAGGGAATGTAATACCTGCAAAAACATTTTGAACTAATGATGAAATAATCAAAAAGCTAGAAATTCAAAAGTTTGAAAGAAGTGGAATAAAAATGCCATCCGGAAAATGCAACTTCTGCATCAGAGTGAGGCATTTTGAAAAAAGCTGCTTGAAATTTTAAACAGCCAAATACTTGTTGCTATTGCAGAAACAAAGAACTTGTTGCGAAAAATGCCTAGAAAAAAGCCAGAAGTTGATAGTGATTACCATGAAAACGTCAACAATAAGCACTAGAAATCTTCATGGATAGTCAGTATTTGGCATCAGATTATCAGAACTATAATTTATCATTAAAATTTTCAAAATAACAATGTTGTTACCTTTAAGTTAAATTACTAATAATTTCCATCCAGTCTATGGACCGGTTGGGTACAAATAGTCATAACCTGCAGTTAATTGTAAAAATTGTATGAGAAATCTTATATGTTTATCTTAGAGAGTTGCTAAAAAAAGTTCAGAAAAAGTGGTGTTATGATATTATATTGTATGTCTTTCGATAAGTTGGAAAACTTAAAGGAACTAAAATATAGAATGATGGTTTATTCATTAAACTCACAGTTTATCGATTCAACTGGTACTGGCGTAATTTTAACAAAACTTCGACAATCTCCCATTGCAATCTGCGAATCTGCTAGTCGAGAAATTCATCTTGAATTTGTTACCAACATAGTAGAAAGACATCTGCCGAATGATGATCTGATGAATATTCTGAACTTTTCTCACTGTTCTCTAAACTTCATCGGAATCAATTAGTTATAGTTGGTTATTTCAAAGTATTGAATCTTTATTGTCACTGTACGCAAGAGTTTAGAATTTTCGAATTCATCATGTCATCATTTTGCAAGTGTCTAAGCACTCTATACTTGGGAAGCGAATTCAAGATTAATGTAACAAATTGTAACGGAGAACCTTCGAAAATATTATATTATTCAACGCGGAAAAAATGGTTTTTAATATAATATATATCCGTTTTATTCAGCAATAAGACTTGTTTCTTTTTCTGAGTTAAATACGATATTTTTTCTTACGAGAAAAGAAAAATAAGGTTTGCAACTCGAAGGGATGCAAACATATTTTCTTTTTGACTGACAAAATTTTTATTAAAAAATAGGTATTATCATATGATATTTTTAACACTTCTTCTAAAAAACAATCAAAACGATACCTACAATTTCTATATGATATACATTTATTTCTTTCAGTACTTTGTTTTGAGGTACCAGATATCAGAGTATCTTTTACGAAGAATCTCAAAAGATGATCTGTAAGACATTTTTTCAGTGATAATGTTACTTCCAATGTATTTTTCATTCTTAAAAAAATATTGTTCAACACATTAATACTTATTCAAAAGATAGAATCATGAATCCTTCATCATTTTGTTAAATATTTCATAACAACATAGTAACTTATAAATTTTTCACTGTCTGCGATGGGAAATACGTGTAACTAGAAAAAATTACAAATAAAAAACGGTAATAAAAATAACTTGTCTTGATGTTGAAAACATAGATAAAAATCGAAAGTAATAAAATATAACATTCATATTTAAGACCTAAGTACTCCAATTTTGAAATTTATCTCTAATCTTATTGTTGTACATGATAGAAAACAACATTTTTTTTGTTAATATTTTTCTTGTTTATACGAATAAATTTTCATTAGTAAAATGTTAAAAACATCTACAATAAACAAGAAAACCAAAATATTACATGTGATTTTTCTCTAAAAATCAATAAATTAAATTTTTTAATGCATTATATCATTAGGTATTTATTTACGATTATAAATTCACTCGATAAATTTGTTCGATTTTCCAACTATATCTATTGTTCGGATGGATCAATGTAGTAGATGTTTAGAATTCATTTTTATGAAAACACTAAGTTCTCATTCATAAATAATCGTTTTTTCTTGAAAAAAGTGTATTCATAACATTTTTATTTTTAATCATACGGTAGTTGTAAAAAATTATATTTTACGATTATATTTAGAAATATACTAGTAGGAATAAATACAATATGAATAAACAATAAACAACTACTATGTTAATCCTTGCAGTCGAGACATTTCAGACATTATTTTATTTTAAAAAATTAACGAACCATTTCATCCTATGTAGTGATTTTTTCATAGAATCAATTTGTATTCTTACTATACATTATACTTTTAACCATACATTAATTTTATAAATAAATCTTGTAGCCCTTTAGTAAGAGCTATTTGTACTACAAGTTATGATATATGCAGTTTAGTTTTTGCTTTTACAGTATTTCAATCTATGATTAATGTTAGTGATTATTTAAGTATTGGTGTGTAAGTATACATATACTAAAGATTTATGATCAATAGCAACAGAATTTTTAAAAATGAAAAATAATTTAGTTCTACTGCTGCGTGGTGCAAAATGGAACTGAAATCACAACATCTTTATCGAACTTTACTTATGCAAACTCATAAGCCTGTTTCCTTATACATTTTGAACATTTATAGTGCATCTATGATTACATTCACAGATGTAAGTTAAAGAAAAAAATGTAAACAGAGATTTTTTTAATCCATATGTATATATATATAATTCCAACTTATTTGTAGATCGTTAGATTATTTCTCTCATTTTTCTCTTTCTCACGTTGTATAAAAGTGTATGGAAAAAATAAATATGACTAAAATTGCATATGAAACAATAATTTTGGAAATCAAAAATTAAGTATGAATTCCATTAAAAGTTTTTCTCAGCTAGTACCCCTTATTGTGATTTTTATGAGACGAAAGGTGATTTTTCTTTTACACATTTAATTAAAGTGTAGTTTTTCCAACTCTTTTGGGTGAAAAAAGAACTTTTTTCATATACGTTATTCCACATATGTTGATTAACATATTTTCACTGTAGGTTGGTTTTTCTTTTATATACTGCACTTGAAACCTAAAACTTTAACTGCGTTGGATATAATCATTGAAAAATGCTCCCATAATTCCTATTTCGAGTTAATTGTTTCATTAATTAAGTAAAAAATAAGGCTTTTTTCAGGTTTGTAAAATGAATTTTGGGTCACCGTTCAAACGAATTCTGGAAAAATAGTTGTGTTTATTAATATGTAGTTAAGTTATCCAAGTTGGAATAGTTTGTCAAACTTACGTTGACAGCGAAACAAATTTCAATTATTAAATATTAATAGTTTTGTTGATTTTTCCAATGTCTGTACATTAAAATAAAAATGCTGATTCATGAGTACGAAAATTCTGAGTAAATTAGCTTAAAATATGTATTATATTTTGACTTATTTACGTGGTGAAAAGGTGTTTTCAAAATAATTTTCATTTGTATCAATTTGAATGATTTAAACAGATTTCATTTTTACATAAAATGCATTTTGTTCTTAGCAAAAGATTATTTTTGGTTATTATCGAAAATGTATAAAAATCATGCATAAAAGCTTAAACCGACATTTTTTTAAGGAAAAATAAAATTAATTATTAAATTAAAAAAAAAATTATGTATTTGTTCCACTCCGGATAAAATCATTAAACATATGCAAATTATAAGTTGTATTATAAGATTCCTAGCTATTATTATTCCTCGACAGTTTGATCAAATCATCCAAACATGATGCGTCTTAGCATTGCTCTCTGCACAGTTTTTGCGATTGTAAGTATACTTATGAAGTTTCTTACATATAGAGAGTTAAACGTTTACTTTTTATCAATAAATTACATGGCTTGGTGAAAAAGAACCAACACGTAATTATCTATATATACAATATACATATATCCATTATCTATATGATATATGATTCTATTGGTGCATATTACAAGGTGCATATTACTCAATGTAACGCGAAATATATTTCATCAATTATCATTTAGGTAATCGTCGCCGGAATTCCGCAAGGTGGTCCAGGCGGTCGAGGTCCTCCCGATGGTCGAGGTCCTCCCGATGGACGTGGTCCTCCCGATGGTCGAGGTCCTCCCAATGGTCGAGGTCCTCCTGACGGTCGCGGTCCACCTGACGGTCGAGGACCTCCGGCACATCATCATGGACCTCATGGTGGACCTCATGGTGGACCTCACAGGGAACCACCAGAATTTGCAAAATGCAAAGAGGAAACAGGATTTGAACCTAGACCTGGTTAATGAATATTATAATTACTATATATTCTAGACAAAATAAAAAATATAAGTTTTTGTACATTAATTTTATGAAAAGTGTAGCCTTTCGCATTTAAGCAAATGCACAAAAAATTCGGTAAAATGTGTAACATTTTACAAATATTCAGAACAATCGAAAGTGTATATGTATATCGCTATGATGTTTAAATCTATCAACCACGTCTTTGCATGTGACCAAATAATTTTGCATATATTTAATCATATAATTGTAACATTATCGTAACATCAATCAATCATTAACACCAAAATTCTTATTTAACGGGAAGTATGACCAAAGTTGCTAATACATATTTGCTACTTTCAACCACATTTTTTCATGAATTATGAAATTTTTTTTACAAATACAGTAATTATTTATAAAAATTAATCTAATTCCAATAAAAGAATTCAAAGAATCCTTTTATAAAAGGATATCTGAAATGTTTTGTACAGCAAGAGAAAATAAAATAAAATATTAAGAACACAAAGAATTTTCTGGTCAATTATTATCGGTTGAAATTTGAATTACATTTTAATTTTTAGGAAAACATGGACAACATGGAGAAATAACAGATGCAGAAGCATGTTTCAGTGAGTGCATACACAACAATCGTCCAGAGGTATCATTTAGAAAAATCATGTTTTGTACCAGTTTGTTTTAAGAATTAAACAATACGTTTATACTATTGAATTAACTAAAAAAATGTACTTTAGAAACCAAGTTTGGAAGAGCTGAAAAAGGAATGTGATGAAACTGGCCATTGTCATAGATATGAACACGAGAAGGAATTGGAAGAATGTTTAGAAACTAGTAAGTACTAATGCATGTTATTTTCTTAACTCCGTGTTATTAATTATTTTTATCTTTTAATTCACTTCCGGCAACTGCTACATATCACATAATAATACAAAATACAAGCATACATTATTACTCAGTATAATCAGACAGTTTTTTTTATTTAATATAAAATTTGTGATTATACAAGTAACAGAAAATGAACAATTAAATCAATTAGAATTACATAAAGAAAACGATCAATTTCCTCTTGCAGCTCAACCCTCCACGCAGCAATGTCCAGAAGGAAGTAAACTTGCACAGTGTCATCATAAACATCACAAGCATCATGGACCTCCTCCTCCTCCTCCCCCACGTAATCAATAACACCAATTGTTTATAAAAGTATTATGTAATAATAAGTAAATAAAAATTATCGAGTGTTACTTGTAGCACATATGTACTTATGATATTACTTATTTTTAAAAATATAATGATAATTCAGCAATGTATATTTTAACATTATTTATTGAAATAATCAATTAACAAGTAGAAAATATTTTAAAAATTCGTATATTTGTACAAAATTACAATGAGAATACATACTTGGATCATGAACGTGTGTTTTTTTGGAAAAATATTTCAGTAGTATATAAAAGTAGTCAAATAAAATATATAAAAATCAAAAAACTTCTCTGAGACTCGGTTTTATTCTCGCTTCTATATCGTTTTCTATTAACAATCTTTAAAAAAATAATTCTTAAATTCTTTGTCAAGTGATGTAACCATGAAAAAAAATTTGCCGAATGTTTAGTAGTACGATCTAGATCTGTATCTTTCTAGATCATCTAATTCGCATCATTGAATTTAATGTCTACAAACAATAAAAATTCGTCAGGTATGTTAAAACTGTCGCAGGTTTTTTCTAAGTCACAATACATTCAGATAAAATGCTTTTCTCATATTTACATAAGAGGTAAAAGTTTCACTGTCATTTCATTTTCTATATCCTTCGTTATTTCATAAAAACTTATTCAAAAATTTGTCAAATTTTCTATTTATGTAAAGATGGTTAACTGTATAGTCAATTCTGTAATTGAAATTTTTCAGTTGATTATTCCAATGATCAATGACCTTCGATAGCACAGTTTGCGTAAAGTTTTGTCTGCAAGTCAGATCTGGAATCACAATTTCCCAACTTGTAGGTCCAATGTACATCCACTACTAACACATATGTCATAATTGTGTTATGCAGTTTCGATCTCATCCCAATGTTGAGAAATATTCATTGTGTTCTAACTCAAAACTTCCGAAGGAAGTTGGATGGGACATTCGCGAGAATACTTTATGGCATCATCCATGTTTTGCTTGGTGATTCTTCCAGCTTCGTACAAATACTGAAGGAAACTTGTCATAGTGAATATACTTTTCATAGTAACTCCTTGTTCTTGCAAATTCTCCACTGCCCTCTGTTCTCTGTCCAAAATTACGAGAGCGTGAGTAACTTTTAATCCCTCCTTCTCAAGGTCTCTTTTCGTTTCCATAATGCTGCCACCGCTTACAGTAACATCTTCAATGATCAGGACATTTTCTCCTTGATTGAACTCTCCCTCTATGAGCTTTTTCGTCCCATAAGGTTTCATTTCCTTTCGCCTTAAGACCATAGGTACGTCATTATCTATGCTAATCACTGTAGCTATAGGGATAGCCATGTACGGAACTGCACAAATTCTAGAAGCATTCGTATCGTTGGATAATGACCACAACTCTCTCGATATTTTGTGCTGAAAAATAAAGATACAATTATCAACTGTATTTTATTCTGCCATGAAACTAGTTCACGGGCAACTCTTTCTTATAAGTCATATTTTCATGACATGGTAATTCTTATCATTTCAATTAAGCCAAAAATGCTGAACGGAGATAATTTACAATGCCGGTTTCGTTAAATTTGTATGAATATTATGTGGAAGTAATGGCTCAGAAAATGTGCGATTAAGCTGATCTGATTAATCTGAGTCTAAAATTATGATTATCTATCAAATAGACAGTTCTAGAAATTGGTACTTACTAATAACCTGGGATGAGATATTAAGTTCCGAAAATCAAAGTATACTGGCGTGTAAACATTCCCCTTATGTATGTAATCGCCGAACTTAACACCGCCGATGTCATAGATCATGACTGCAAATTTTTTGAGATCCATTTCGAATGTAAAAAGTTGTTATTAAACTAGTTTATCTGAAATCAAACCAGATTGAAAATTAAAATACAGATAAAAGAACAGTCATTTGAATTCAAATCAAATGAGGCGAAAATAGTAACGATGAGACATTAGAATGGTGTAGGTTTATTTATGTAACTGAAGATTCAGCATCTGCTTTTTTTGATCTTTTTATTAATGATTCTCAATTCTCAAATTGAAAAAAACACACATTTTGAAATATTCATAGACATGAAAACTTTTTCCTTCAACGATGTTGCTTTTTTTTCATTTTCTTCAAAAATTCTTTTAATTCTTAATTATTTTATTTTATATATTTTATCACTTTTTATATCGAATAATAAAATAAAGAATAATATTTATTAAAGAACCTTTTGATAAAAAAAATGTGATATTTTTATACTGAAAAAAATGAAAAGCGAAAAAAATTAAAACGTGTTTTGAGTGAAAATCAATCGAATTACATAATTTCAAGCAGTTACAGCATGTGTCAATGGAATGTCACTAACTAAACGCGATCAATTATAAATTATCAAAAATCGCCACTTTTTCTAATCAAATAAAACATAAAACTACACGAACTGTTTGAGGAATCAGATAATAAGAGTATTTAAAATTTAATGAAATAGTTGTACCTTAACGTTTCCGGACGATTGGATAATTAGAAGAAGAAATTAGATTAGGCAGCGCGAGTCCAAGAGCAATTATCAAGACAGAAAGTCGAAAGACAACTCAACAAGTGTCTCTGATAGGATATCACTGGAAAGGGGCCGAGAAACGAGTGGAAGGAGTTTTAAGCAAAGGTGGGGATCGAGAATGCTACGAAAGCATATAACACTTGGGTGTCCATTCCAACTCATGTGTAAGAGATAATTGGTAACGTCGCTGGTATTGTAACAATTTTTCAAAAATCTTATTAACTTTTATTTGGCTTTCTAATTAACCAGATTTTTGTTTGGATTCAGTTTCCTTTTTTACATCACTTAAGATGAGCAAGGATAAAGTTTACAACTTCGGCGCTGGGCCTGGAAAACTACCTGAGGAGGTACTCTCACATTTTACTATCATATTTACAATTTTATTTTCGGCAAAAATTTGTCATTTAAAATGTTCAAATACAATTTAATTTTACTGTTGATTGCGTGTTAGCGGCAAAAATTGTTTTTCATTATGTCAAACTCTAATGATATTTCTAATGACAATTTGTCGTTCATTCAAAAGTGATAGGAAACAATTTTGTTTTTTTTTTTGCAATTATTTTATTTTTCCTGAATTTTTTTACGGTGAGGGTCATGAGCGATCATTGAACTGAAGTGAACTTGCAAAACTTGTCTTTTTAATTAAATCACTCACACGTTCGTTCTTGTGCAGGTTCTGAAACAAGTGCAAGATGAATTACTGAGTTATGGAAACACAAATATCAGTGTTATGGAACTGAGTCATCGATCGAGCGATTTCAAAAAAATTATTGAAGATGCACAAGATACTCTGCGGGAGTTGCTGTGAGTAAAAATTCTTAATCAATTTTCAAACAACAATTTTTTTTTCGTTCAATCTGCTCCGCTCAATCTGTTTATTTATTCAAGAATTCAAGTGCTTGGATGGATTCAAAATTAAAGCTCAAAAAAGAGTGAAATCAATTCCATTATAAATTTAAATCACAAGGAAATAGGTTCTATGAAAGAATATATGAGTTGTGGAATAAGATACTTGGGATGCGGTGTGAAACGGATAGAAAAATGTAAAAAAATGTATACTGTTTCTGAGAAATCTTATTTTTGATTACTTTATACGTATTACAAATAATCAATCGATGTAAAAAATAATAGATACATTTTAGATTGACTATTAGTCAATAAAAAATTCAAAAATATGTAGATCATGACACGTGTATATTTTCCTACACGAAACAAACTATTGAGCAATGTTAAATGTTTGCTTTTAAATAACATATCATTTTTAGATAAAATAAGCTCAATACTAAATACCCATTTACCAAACAGTATATTATCAAGAACAAAAAGAAACGTAAAAACTGTGCCATAAAAAGTACAAAGCGCCTAAAATCGTATTTAATTATTCATACCGAATTGCATAATGCAAAAAAATCATGAGTTCGCAGATAAATCTGAGTCCAGTCGATGATAAACATGCTTGCTTAAAAAGCAATCCATGTGAAAATTATCTTGCTTTGTTGGCTAAGACATCTGATAGTTTGGAGATATGATACAATTTTCAATTTCATTAGCCGAAAATTGTCTGAATGATTAAAATTTGTTTACAGTCATGTTCCGGATAATTACAAGATACTTTTTATGGTTGGAGGTGGAACTGGGCTTTTTGCAGCTGTGCCCTTAAATTTAATAAATCGAACTGGAACTGCTGATTATATTGTGACGGGTAGGTGTAAATTTGATAATGAATTAATAATAATTAATTATGATTAAAAACCGTTAATATGACATTTAACTTACAGGATCATGGTCTTCAAAAGCTGCAAAAGAGGCTACAAAGTATGGAAAAGTCAACCATGTACTTCCAAAAAGAACTGAATATACCGAGATTCCTGATCAATCTACATGGAATTTGGATCCAAATGCTTCATATGTATACTACTGTGATAACGAAACAATTCACGGTATTCCAGTTGTTTATTTTATTTTCCATTTTCTTTTTTTTTTTTTTTTTTTTTACTTTTTAAATTGAAACAAAATTCGACTGAAAAATCTGTTATCTTTTGAAATTGTAATTTTATTATGTTTTTTATTTTAGGAGTCGAATTCAACTTTGTGCCAGAAACAAATGGGATACCTTTAGTTGCGGATATGTCATCAAATATTTTGACTAAACCCATAGACATTTCTAAGGTAAAGTGTAGAATGAAAATTGTATTAAAAATAATACCTATATTGCTTTATTTTTTTAACAGTTACTACTTTTATTGAAAAAATTGATAGAATAAACAAAATAAGAGTAAAACTGCAGGGTAATTTAGAGACACTTTAAATAATTTTTTGAGGATTTGAAAATAAGTATATTTTTGAACAATATTTCAAACCATTATTAATTAATTAATGAACTTGACATGAAATAAAATTTGTAAAGAGAATAAAAATTTTAATTTTAAATTCGGGATGTCACGTTTCACCCTATGTATAATTTTTATCCAATAGTTGATCGTACAAAATGTTAAAAAAAAATATTATTTAATTTTCCATTTGCAATTGAATCATGTATTTTTTTCAGTTTGGAATTATATTCGCCGGAGCTCAAAAAAATATTGGCCCATCAGGAATTACTTTAGTGATCGCGAGAGATGACTTGATCGGACACGCTATTCCCACCTGTCCAACTATATTGGATTTCGCGGTGATGGCTAAAGACAATTCCATTCACAATACACCACCAACTTTTATGTAAAATTTCATCAGTTATATCGTCAAAAAAGAATTGATAAATTTGTATTTTATCATATTCGTAATATACTAACTTTTTTTCCAGAATTTATGTGGTAGGACAGGTATTCCAATGGATCAAATCTAAGGGAGGCATAGAACGCATGGAAGAATTAGCAAAACAAAAAAGTAAATTGATATATGATGTCATTGAACATTCTAAAGGTTTCTACTCTTGTCCTTTGAAAAAAGACTGTCGGAGCAGAATGAATGTTCCCTTCAGAATAGGTGGCAATAATGAAGAACTTGAAAAGCAGTTTTTGGATGGTGCTGCAAAATTGAAAATGCTTCAATTAAAAGGCCACAGGTAATTTTGTATATTTTATATTAAATAAAGAAATATAGATTACATTCAATAAACTTTCAAATTTTTATTTTAAATAAGTTGAAATAAATCATCAAATTGTTTATTTACAGATCCGTCGGTGGAATTCGAGCTTCTTTGTACAACGCTGTCAGATTAGAAGAGGCGGAATTTTTGGCAAACTACATGAAAGAATTTTTAAAAAATCATAAAGTATAAAGAACATGTATATATAGAAAAAAAAAATGTAATTAACTGTTTTCCATTAGAAAGATGCTCATTATTCTCCTATTTTTATACTATTTTTTTAACAGAAATTATTTGGTAAATTTTTAATTCTGATTTTTGTAACCAACTAATTTTTTAATTTCATTGTCACAATAATTGTTTTCGAAAAATAAATTGCTATATAATAATTATAATTTATTATGGTATTGCAAATTGTTATAATTTTCGCTTGTTACCTTCCTTCGATGTATCGAGATTTCGAGATCTTCGAGAGTAAATAAAAATTTCGATATACATGACGTTTGTGTAAGCTCTGTGTTTACAGTTTAACAACGCAAAACCGTTTGCAATATTTAATAAAAAACACAAACAATCATTGATTGTTTAGTTAATTATAAATGTTACATTTTGTTGCAACAATCAAAGATATGGAGAAAAGAAAAAGGAATGTAGTCCGTAGTGGAGAACACTGAGTTTTGAGGTTAGGTTTGGTAGCGTTTTATGAAACAAAATGTTTTGATTATATTATTTGTTATTACCAATCAAATCAAAGTCACAATAACTTACCAAAATCTGCCGTTGATATTTTGGCTGATTATGAGATATTAAATAATATTTCGTTGGCTCGTAATAATTTTTAAACAAATTGATTATCTCCGTTCATCACTCATCTGTTATATTGAATGAATCTGTGTTGAGTCACATCACATCATTTCTCATCAATGAACCATCTATTCTATAACTGGTCGAAATAATTGAACACAATAAAATGTTTTATTTCATTACTACCAATAGAAATTAAACATCAAAATGGAATAGTGTATTTATTATTATTTATTATATTCATTATTTATTTTTTTATGTTTATGTCATTAAAAATTTAAATTAAAAGAAACAATTCCATCAGGTTTTTTTTCTTTTCACAAAAGGAGTATTTGATGTCAATCAACTATGGTGAGTAAACTTCAATTAAAAAAAGTTGTAATTGTCCGTTACTCCCAATGATGTCCAAATAAAAATACTCCTTTGTTTTTCAGGACAACTATGAAGAATTGTCTATGGAATCATTGGAAAACAAATATACCAATCACACAAGAAATCAACTTATAATAGAAATCAGGATATTATTAACTGAAAACAAATGTCTAAAGTCAGATGTTGCCCGGTTATTAGATTCTCTCACAATTTACAAAGGTTTGTTGTTCTGTTCTGCACTGTTCTACACAAATTCTGTATCGCAATATATGATAATAAATAAAGTAGAATGTATTGTCAGTATATGTTTTATTCATGTATGATATCTGTGGCTATGAGGAATAACCAGTTAAGTGGTATAGGATTTACATATACACTTAACTAGTTTTTCCTGAAAGCCACAGATATATGCTCCGTTTTATTCATAATTTAATTTTGAATTTTGTTTTTAGAAATGCCTTCGATCGAAGAACATATGAGACGAGTTTTGTCAAACTTGAAAAGCGCAAGCGAATTGTCAGAAAACTTGGTAAAACACTCGCGAAAAGATACACTCAAAGAATGTGTACAGACGGATTTACAGACCAAAAAGAGATACCTAGATAGCAGTGCGAACAATCCAAATCCTAAACGGCACATGTCGGAAGTGATTATTAAAGAGGAATATGAGACTGACCCACCGATGGAAAATTCAAATGATTCGTCTGGATGTATAGATCAAAAATATTGGAACTCATATCAGTCAGCTGCTGAAAACTCTATGAATTTTCAGACCATGAATAACAACATGAGTGAGGTATTTTATTTATTTTTCTTTCTCTGTTTTATTTATGGAATAAATCTGAACAACGAAATTCCTCGAGAAATCTTATTTCAAGACAGTTATATTTTAGACTCCTGAGAATAATTCGGTTTCAACTTCTGAACAAAATCTTGAACAATCGCAACAAAACGAATCAGTGGATCAGTTCTTGAATGTTGATATGCAAGGTAATAGTATTTTTCTTTACAAGCGAGGTAAATCCATGCGGTTTTACCCGTCGAGTAAAGAAAAAAAAATGTTTCATTGTAATTTGTTAAACATTTGTTTATTTTTATCATGGGTAAATTTTATGCTATTTGTTTGTAGAAGAACAGTCATGCAGGTATGATAGTTTTAATCAACAATCAATGTTACGAAAATGGGATGATGAAGACGATGACGAAGAAATAATATTCAAAGAGGTAATACATCATTTTTAGCATAAAATAGACTTTTTTAAATAATGTTATTCCTGTAAGTTCAAATCATTATTTATAATTCATCATTTTTTAAGGGCCTCAAAACCATTCTTCGTGACTCAATGGAAGGCAAGCAAATTTTAAAAGTAACAGGGATCTTTCAAGAAGTCCATAGGCGGAATTTGACTAAAATAGTTATTAATTATCTTAATAGAAACTATGCGATTAATCAGAAGTATGAACACAAATTTATTAATTATTAAGATGAACGAATGTTACATTTTGATCAAACAAATTTATTTCTTTTAGGATTCCTATTATAATTTTCGAAAAAGCTGCAGAGGAAATTGAAAAAACATTCCCTCATGAGTGCAAACTTACTTACTTTGTTTCTCCAAAGAAAAAAACTAAAACTACCCCATCGGTCGGAGCAAGTGGCAAATTATGGGCCAAGTATTACAATATGAAACGAACCGCCAAAGTTCCACATAATGAAGGTTCACAATCAGGTAAACGAGCTATTCATAATTTTTTAATTCAAGATATAGAATAAAATTTGAAAAAAATGTATGTATTTTCCAGCCGATAGTCAGCCTGCAGAAAATTCTGGTAGTGAAGAGGTAACGATAGGAGTGGACGAAAAAACTGCTTTCCAATACCTTCAAGGGAACATTGAAATAAATTCGAAATTGCTGGAATGTTGGAAACAGACACACCAAATAAGAAAAGAATATATCGACAAACAAGAGATTGAGCAATATTTCAATAAAATTCCTGCCTTAAAAACCACCAGAGGATACCAGTTGTTGCTCGAGGATTTTAACAGAATTTATAATGATAAAACTTTCAAACTCTATCAAAAATGGAATGTAATTTCTAAAAAGATCATGCAGTTGTGCAAGTTTAGAAATTTAATTCCAAAAAATTCTCCTAGTGTGAATTCCGGTATAGATGAAAATTTCAACTTAAACGTGTACTAAAAAAAATCAAAATTTTTATCCATTTGTTTAATATTTCATTTAAATTTCAGATCTTGGAATTGTAACGCTTTTGCCACAGCTGTTCCAGCCAGTGACAATGAGAAAGGTCAACTCAATCACTCGAATAAAACGCAACAACGCCCAGGAAACATTCTTCCTCGTCGTCTCTGTAAATAAAATTACATCTTTAGATGTTTTTTATTTCCTCAAAACAATTTTTTAAATATTTGTTTTTTTTCAGGATCATTCGGCTATGCTCAATGCAATTGAGGAGAAAAGAAAAGAAGCATTAGAAAATTCAAAAACCCTGGAACCATTCATGACTGCAATAGTTGAAAATTCTAGAGTGGTGTCAACTTTTGTGGTTTTGGAAAATGCTTTATATCAAACTGACAGTGTCATTCACTGTTTGGATACATGTTTCAAGATATTTTTTGCACTCAACGCAAAGTACCCTCTTGAGTGCAAACCCGTTTGGATGTTTATACAGAACTACATCTACGAGATTGAAACTAAATTTGATAAAATTTATACGACTGTACGATGTGCAATTAGTGATATCGACAAAGTTACAGTTCTAGAGAATTTGTTACAATAAGTCATCAGACTACGATCGTATTTAAATTTCACCTTGAATTAAATAGTTGTTAATGAGAAATAGAAATTATTTTTATAAGCACCGAAAGTTCAATTCGAAATTGATAATTTTAAAAAAATTTCGTTAAGTTTACAAATTTTGTGATATAATTTACAAAGACAAATGTTGTGATATAGTTTTTTTTATATCGAGTTACAATTTATTGCATAATAAAAAGTTTAAAACACCAAGTTCTTTTGCTTAATTTCGCGTTTCCTCATAACTTGTCGCACGTGAAAATGGACCTTAAACAGCGACTGACATGAATCTGAAAACATGTTTACGTTGAAAGAACATAACCTCAAAGTTGAATGTTTTGATTTTGGTTCTCGTATTCCGATTTCATGAATTTTTATTCATTAATTATAAACGTTTTCATTCCAAGTTCAATGTCTGAATGATGGCTGACAAAAAAGTATTCGTTACTGTTGGAACAACTAAATTTGATGAATTAATTAGCACAATATTAGATGAAGAGGTTCTTCAAGTATGATTCCTCTTTGATATTTATATAGTTCTTTTAAATAATTTGCTTTGTATAATTAATCTAATGTCAATAACATTATTGTCAAGATTTGAATGAAAAACAAACATCTTTCAAGAGTACAAATAAACAGTATTGTAATAGAAATAAATTTATCATTTTAGGCTTTAAATTATAAAGGGTACAACGATCTCACAATCCAGACAGGTACCAGCTCAATAGTTCCAGATTGTACGTCAAAATGCGGGTTTCAGTCTATCAAAAATTTTACCCTCGCTCCATCGTTGGACAGTTACATCAAATCAGCTGACTTGGTTATAAGTCACGCAGGTGCAGGTACTTGTCTGGAAACTCTGGAGGCTAAGAAACCTTTAATTGTAGTGACAAATCAAACACTTATGGATAATCATCAAATTGAACTAGCTGAACAATTGTACAAAAACGGACATTTGTTGTACTGTACATGCGATACTTTATTAGATACTATTCGAAATCTGGATCTGTCAAAACTGAATACTAATTTCAATGATAAATACAAAGAAATCGCTGAAACAGTAGACCAAATAATGGGATTTTGAAATAAAAAATTAAGAAAATCGTTTTGTGATTTCTTTTCTTATTTATAATTTTCCACTGAGTATGATATGAAATGTAAATAACGTCACTGGTTTTTAAATCTCAATCAGTTTAATATTTTGTCTATTTTTACATGATAAAATTATAATGTAAAATTGTACAATTAGATGCAAATCGTTTGCTTTGCACAAAATTTATACTTGTTAGAAAGAATTCTGTGTTAATGATCAAACGGCAACATTGAGCTAAAAAAATTGTTGCTCTTTTTATCCAACCAACATTTTCTCCTAAGCAGCCATCACAGATGAGTAAAAAGAACAAGCATTTCAAAACTTCGAACCGCAATTTTAAAAACTGGCTGATTCCGTACAAAACAGAATTATTTCTTTACATTATATCTACAATGATTTCATTTGTAACCGTCAAACAATTGACATTAATTCTATCAAGACATAATCATTGACGACAGTGAGCCAAAAAATCACACGCCATCCTCACATGTAACGTCGCAATTGACATCACTCAACGGTATCTGAAATATCGATTCACACAATCTATACATCGACGCCCTGATTAATTTTTTTAAAAAAATACTGGTTTAATTGCGCGTTGAAAAATACATTACTAAATTAAACTAACACGCAGTTAGTTTAAAATATCATTACAAAAACAGAACTATACGATCTGTGCACTGATAAAAATGATCAAATCACGTTCCAAATAAATAATGAATAAAATTCATAAACATACAATTAGTATATAAAAATTCATTTTAATCGAATTGGAACGCAATTTCGTATAGACAATTTTTTAGTGTAAAAAACACGTTTTACAGATAAAACTTGTCATGGTACATCAATAAATCTCAACATAATATTATTCTTAACCATAAAATATAGATCAATTTTTTTTGCTACTAGATATCCCTAAAATTAGATCATTGCAACGTGATGCGCACGCAAACGAGCCTCGATGATTTAGAAGATATACAAAATTTCATTAAATTCATTCTGCTGAGTTTGAGTCCGTTTGTCAGCCCGAGATCTGTTGCTTTGAGCTTGATCGCAATAAAAAGTCTTGCACAACCTGCAGAAAGAAGATCTCCTTTTGCAGATACCACTTAAGGGGAAATTGTCGCAGTGACAGACAAGGCAATCAGAAGATCTTCTTCACGAGCATGTACTTGACTCGTGAACAATATTCATTCCAGGCAACGTTGTAACGCGACTTGCATCGCGCATTGTCTCTCAGCACACGTGTCACTAAGCTGAACGTGCAGACCATCACGTAGACGTACGGTATTACATCAGTCACGAGGATGAGCAAAGCGGTAGCCCAATGAAGAATCAAATCGCCCATGTAGTTGGGATGTCGGACATGTCCCCAGAGGCCAGAGACGATCAATTTTTTACCACGGTTCGTTGAGATGCTCTTCAAATCTGTAACATTACAGTTACATTAGAATCATTTCATTCTAAATATTTATCAAAATTTTAATTTCTTTATTTTCACTGGTGAAAATGACTGATGAATTCAACTTACGCGCTACAGCAGGAGAGAAAGGATTTTTTCTAAATGCGTCCTTCTGGTAGTTGCTGATTCTGTAGATGAGGTATCCTACGATAAAGGCAATCGCACATGGCACAATAAGGTATAACTTCAACGGAGTCCTGTAAATCAATTTCATGGTTTTAATAAATGGGTTGTAATTTTCAATCAGCGAAATATAAATTAACAGTTAAGAGAATGACGTACTTGTTGAAAAGTAAAAAGCGATTTTGCAATGTCGAGATGAATGGATACATTAAATATCCAACCGACAACATATATCCAGTTCCTTCCTGTGTTATTTCAAATGTAGTCACCATCATTGACTCGAAAATGAAATGATCCAACAAGTAAATGCTGTGCATTGTCATCGCTGCTACAAGAACGAAGTCAATATTGCTGACAGTCAGCGAACTGGTCTTTTCAATCATCCTTGTCAGTACTGCAGCGTTCACAAGTAACTAAAAAAATTGTTAAACAAAATTAACGTTTACAATTTAAAACTATTTTCAATATGAATAAACATCTATTGAGACATTTTTTCCTTTTAATCGACTTTAATTGAATTCTGAATGTAAATTAAACTTACCGATCCGATAACTCCACATCGCATAAGCACAATCTTGAAATCCAAAGGTCCAAGTCTGGGATTTACTTCTCGGCCTTGCCAAAAGTCGTAAATAAAATTATGACTTGAGCCATAAAGGTTATGATTTGCAATCGGTGCTTTACTGGCTTTCAGGTACAACCCTAATGCCAAGATCAATCCGTAGATCCAACCACAAACTGTCAGTTGTAGCATATTGTCCATGATAAAATCCGAAATTTTGTAACCCTTGTATATGCTACCCGCAAAACCAGATAATATTACAATCGCGCTTAGTAGACCTACAATTAATATAACCACGATTAGAATTAGACTTTTCATTTTAACTTCTTATTTTAATTTTCAAACTGTAATATAAGGTGAATAATAATAACATAAATTACCATTGATTCGGTACTGGAGTCTACCAACTTTGCCTTGCTGACTATCAACAAGTCTGCCAATCGGAACTATTGACAAGATGGCAATAACAGCAATGTACAAAGCGTAGGCATAGAAAGCATTGAGGTTGAAGAAAACCCTCCAGTCCTTGGGCATCCGGAAATAGGTTGACTTACACCTGTTATTCGTACACGCGATCTGAGGGGCTAAGAACATAGCCGGCACCACCACCGTCATGACTAAAGTGCCAAACCAACCACCCCATTCCCGAGGCTTCATCACGTTCAATTCTTTCTTGCTTTTACCACTTATCTCGTGCTCTTCGTCCTTTAACAAAAGCGGAACCTGGTAATAAAATAAAATATAACGAAATTCGAACGTGATTAAATATTCCTTAAATTTTGTTCTGTATTTATTAATCAGTCATATTATGATTTACAAATATATTAAAAATTAAATGGAAATTTTATAAATTTTTTAAATTAGTTGTGATAAAATATTGCGTTTTTTATATATTGATAACCAGATAATAAAAGCTGGTTAGGCTCTGTTGAAAAAAATTAGAATGAAATTGAATCTCACCCTTTCTCTTTGCATAGAGAATCCTCGGTCCTTAATTTCTTTGCTGGATCTTGTCTCAAGAGGCAGAGAAGTTGCTCTGTCAACAACTTTATTGGCATATTGTAACCTGGTGGAACGACGAACGGCTTTGACCTCATTCAGGCGTGTTTGTAAAGGCATGAGGTCACTGCCCTCCAAGCTCTCGGTAGCATCGGTTGTACTAGTTTCATCAGCATAATCTGAAAATATTAAACATTCAAAATTTGAAGCCAACATAACAAAGACCATTAAAACCATGCTTTTCATCATTTTTTATTGTCTTTTTCGAAAATACCTTTGTCAGTGTCAATACGCGGTAACGAAATTTTTGCCAGTTTAGTCTCTATAGGGCTTCTTGGCTTTCGGAGTCGTGCTGGTGACCTCGCTGGTGATCTCGCAGGCGACTTATTTTTGGGTCTTCCAGGCGACTTTCGTCGACTCGGGGAAACCCTGGATGGGCTTTTTCCACTTTTTGTTCGAGTTTGACTCCTTGAAACTCGTTTATTCTAAAGATCATAAAAAAAAACATTCATCACTTGATTAAATTAAAAGTTATCAGGTCAAAATTCAATTAACTATAATCATATAAAAAGAATTAAATATAAACTTTCATCAGTTCATATTTCACGTAAGTTTTGATAAAGTTAATGAACGCTTATCAACAGTGTCAAATTTGAAAATTCGAGTAAAAAATTCGATCGTTCACCGTGTTATGATAACAATTCGTCTTAATTGGACGAAAAAATAACAAAGTATTAACAAAACTTATCAGTTAAAAATAAATGTATTTTAATTATCTGAGCTGAAGTTTTACTACTTGACACACACAATTAGAACAGAAATCCTCTTATCACATCAAAAATCCATCTCCTTATTTCGAAAACAACGCAAGGTAGGGATTTCCCGCCGGAACTGCTCTTCCCTACTCTTCCTCATCTCACGTGTTCGGGACGCTTCAAATCTTCTTTTTGACTCAAAATGACTTTTTTATTCAAACCATTTACAGCTAACAAATAATAACAAAACTCATAATTATATCAAAACAAACGATTTTTGTTATTTAAAAATTGTTCGTTCGATGATTAAAACATCAACATGATAAGAGCGGTTGTTCAATGGATAAAATATTATTACAGTCTAAAAACGTTCATGTTTGTTGATATGTATGCGAGTTAACCAGGAAAACACATGTACCAAGATTGATAGCGCGAAAGGAATTCAAACAAGCGCGTAAAAGATAAAAGCATCATGTAGTCACCTTAACATCGTTGGCGTCAATGATGTATTCGTCGCCCTCGGTGAATCTGATCCGGTAGCTGTTGCTCTTGACCTCCACGATTTTGCCCTTGTCGTAATCAAGGGACGCCGGGTGTCTGGCCATAACTTCGTCACCCTTAGCAAACATGTTTGGCGTATTTTTCTGCAACAACAAACACAGCCGGCCGTTAAACTTACGCCGATAAACAAATCAAAACAAACCACCAAGTAAACAACGCCGGTGGATAAGAAAGCACTGTGGTTTATGTAACGGTGCTTGTTTTGCTCTCCTACCGTTTGAATAGAGGGAAAATGAAAAAAAGAAAAACAAGCGTAGCGGCAAAACAGTTAAAACGCGGGACGCGCCGGCGTTTTGGCGGGCTACTTACTGTTTATGATCCGAAGCCACGGGTCACTTTGATCCAACTGCGTCGCTCACACGTGAAAATGATCTTTCAAGCAAGGACCACTAAGACCGCCGTTTCACTCAGCATCATACCCTTGAAAAAGCGTTACGACGCGCACGAGTGACGCCGTGTCAGTTCAGTCGTGCTCCGAAAATGGGCGCGTTCCCAAACTCGCCGAACCACGACCACGCGCCACGCCTGCGCGCGCAACTCAACACTGTTGCGCGGGAGTCGACCAACACGCGCGTCCGTCCTTGTTTGTTGTGTGCATTTGGAACGGTGCAGAGAAGGGTTTTCCTTCTGGTGTTGTCCCGAGTTTGCTTAAGGCTTGGATTCAAATTTCGTTCATTCAAACGGTCAAATTACTTCCGGTTCTTCAGAAGCGTTTGTAACGTTTTTCAAACTCACTCAAAATTCGTTGTGCAACAATATCTAACTCCAAAAACATTTTTGTTTGAAAATTAATGTAATTTGATGAGTTGTTTACTAATGCATGTCTAATTGTTTAAATCATACAAATAATTTAGAAAATTTGAAGAAAAAAACTTTCTTCTTTATAATAATATCGATACTGTTATAATGTTATTTATTCCTGTTTCAAATTATATAGATATTTTAATATATATATGGAAGTGACTATTCGCACCACACCCGTTCCCGTCCACCCGTTCCCGTCCACCCGTCCACGCACCACACCCGTTCTCCGTCCACCCGTCCACCCGTCCACGCACCACACCCGTTCCCGTCCACCCGTCCACCCGTCCACCCGTCCACCCGT
>JAAMPD010001029.1:31217-45740 GCA_025266255.1 Trissolcus basalis | reverse complement strand
TCCAGTAGTTACTCGCAATTTTCTAGCTAGTAACTGGCCAGAATTTTCTGGCCCAGTCGAACTGGCTCATATCTAACCAGTAACTATTTTGAACTGGGCAAAAACTGCTCGAATTTTTACTTGGGTATCGTTCCCCAGCTCGGTATCGTATTCCGTATCTCGCATTCATTAAGGCAAGTCGCTCGTCAATCTTATCTTCTCTTAAACCGCTATGAAAATAGGAAGATTAATGTACTCAAGCCGTAAAAATCGTGGAAGCCAGCAGTGTGCGAAGTTTCGTAATTTACAATGTTCGCGGCCGCGGCAGTGGAATTGCCATTTCTGTAGGTAACTCACAGGAGTGGATTCCTATAAACATCCACCTATATGCCAATAACTGTGTGTTCATCTTTATATGCCCGTGCAATATCGCAGTGGGGAATATAAAAATTCAATCCGGTCACGTTTTGTTTAGCCGGCCACTCGAATGTCATAAATATACAAATAAATTAAGGGAAATATCTCTGCCCCGTTGTTTTGTCTCCGACTGCGGAGAGTCATTGCAGAGAAATATTATTGAAAGAGTTATTGTTTGTCGCTTGAAAGCAATTGTATAATCGAGAAAGTTCGGAAATGGATACCGTTCAAATATTAGATACCGTTATCTTTTTGTCCGACGTCTTTGAAATCTCATTTCATTGTTTTCAATGTTTGATTGAAAACGTAACATCACATGAAATTTCCTTTTCATAAGAAAATTCATTTTGATTTCATTCCCAATTGTTATTCGTCTTTCAGAACGTGTTACTTTGAGTTATTGTTTTTACATACCGCTTTATGATTAAACTGTTCCCTCAACATTTTGATTTTTATTACTATATTAGTTAAATTGCAATAAAAATGGGGAGAAAAATCTGAATTGGCATTCGTAGTGTAAATATTCATTGGCTTTCGGATGGGAGATAATAGCTTGTTTATTGTAGTGCATCATCGGGCGTAAAAAATACGAGGAATAAAAGTTTTTGGATGTCGAGCGACACACATGATGCAGTCATGGGTGGAACAGCAAGCTGATGGTTAAAAAAAAGAGACGAGACGTCTCGTAAAAATTGTTTCATAAAAGTTTAGCAATCGGCGTGTCGTTGCGTCTGCGTGTGACACAGTCGAAGAAATATATTACCCAAACTAGTTTATATAACGATAGTGATGACACCGCGACTTTGCGTGTGTAAATTGCGCAATCTTGTGCTACATTTACTATTACAAAGTACATTTCAAACAAGCATTTCGCAGTCATTTTCATAACTTTGACGCTTCTACTTTATATTCATGTATTTGATACGAGATTTTCACATTTTATATATCAGTAAATATGCCGCTTTTTCACACGCAAACATTTTACACGAAAATTCATCTCCGAGCTTATATTTGCGTTTTCAATTTGGTTGTAATATTTCGTCGCGTTTGAATTTTAATTGACGCAAATGCCCAAAGAAAGGCGCAGATTAAAATTGCCGATTCATCATGATTATACAAATCATGAATCGAATGAACAGACACAGCCATTTCGTACAAAGCAAAATTTTACTATCTTTTGATTTTTGAAGGATACAAGGGTAAATCGATGAAAATTATTTGCGCTCCGCACTGCTTTACATCAAAAGAAATGTTTTTCCGTCTGTCAATGATTTCAACGAATAACGATCGAGTGTGTGTTGCCCAACTGAATGCATTTTGCGTATAATTCCAACTTTCAAAGAATCGTTTGTGACTTTTAGAAATACCAATGTATCACGTTTTATAGAGTGATGATGATGTTTATGAAGTTTCAGCAATAGCCACGGAAAAAATAAGTATCGGATTGGTGCTTTATTATGAATCGCTCAGACACTTTGTCTTTATTGTCAAACTGTTTCATTTTAAAATACCACTCGAACAAAAGTATACCTTCGATAAAAAAACTCGTTTTCATAATTTGAACTGAAAATCATCTGAAAAAATGTTAAAAAAAATATTAATAGAAAAACATCTTCCTTTCTTGACGTGGTTCTCATTTACACATTGTTCAAATTACACTTTTTCAGTCATGCGATGTACATGTACATTTTGTTATCTTGCACCGTGTAATTTTATCTTATCGCTTACTTCGCTTGATCTCAACTGGCTCTTAATGAATAGCGTTTTCTATTTTGAAACGATATCTTACAAATCAGAATTTATTCTCGAACTTTGATATTGAAAAGTGGCTATACTTACAGAAATTCAAAACCTGTGTACCTTCCATTACAGTTAATATTGTATCGAGTATGTACACAAGCCGTTTAGAAGCGTATCCTGAGTTTGGGCATTCTTTTTCCGTAATAACATTACCATCATAATGTTGACACGCAACGAATATTTACACTAATAAAATCTGAACAGTCAATCATTGCCTTTGGGAGGTCAAGAACTGTATAATTAACTCGCTATAACTGTCGACAAGCGTGGCGCCTTGTTTTGGTTGCCAATTTACATTCCTCTTATACACATCTGATAACACATCTGTAGTACATTTACTAACTATGAGTGGTTTACTTTAATGATATTCAAAGCTCTAATGGTATACTAATAGATGGTATACTCCTCAATTATCATGTGTAATATACAGAGTGGTGCTTATGACGTCCACAATTATATATTATGTACATTATGAATCCCTTGATCATAAATAAAAAATTGAAAGGCTTGAAAAATTCATCTCCCGTCGAGTGTTGCAAACTCTTGATGTAGTTAGGATTCAAAATGTTTGACAAACTTCGTTAGATTTTGCATAATATGTTGATCTGCTTTATTTCGCGTAACATTTGTTGTAATTGAATTTTCACCATTGTATAACGAAATTTTAATTAAAATTTCAACGATCCAATGAAATCGAAAGTTCAATTTATTCTTAATCGCCCTACTTGGGTGAGAAAAGCTTTTTATTGATCTAAAGCGTGTTTGCCAGAGTTTAGGAGGCTTAGAACATAACTCATCCGTGGAGATTCCCTGAACTTCAAGCACAAGATTGAGCTGTTACAGAAATAATAAGAGAGCTCACTTGGACTTTCCATCCGTGCAACGACTGCGAATTTTTTACGTGGTAAATTCCAAACATTCCCATTTAACAGTTGATCAGAAAATTAATCAACTTGAACCACCATTTTTTGTATCATTTTTTTTTGCACGGTACTTTTGCTTGTTTGATGTTGATATCAATTTCGAAAAATTTTGCTGTAATAAGAGAGAGTTCAGGAATATGAAATTTCAAATTGTATGTCCGTCTCCAATATCATAATAATTGAGCTAAAGCTTTATAAATCATCGAGTTATAGCAGTGGTTAGAATCGTAAAGACATGAAATGCAACGAGCGTCAAGTTTTCACGCCGTAAAAAAATAATTGGCAGTATAAGAGCGGCAGTAAAACAAAATGTGTCGCGACTACTTTTCTATTTGAGAACCCCCGCTCGGGGAAATCGTTGAGGTGGCGACGAAAACGCGTCGTATTTATGATTCCTGCAGGTAATAATTCGGACAACTACGGCAATGGCTAACGCAGCTTTTTGCAGTATACGCAATTTTATTACTCGTCAATGGCACGTGCTGGTCGATCGTAGCCGACATTTTTGAAATATCGCATTAACATTTCTGTAAATCTGGCGAGCATTCCCGTCGGAGTTATATCGACTCGATTTTTGTTCATAATGTTGCCGCGTAATTTTACGGCGCATAAATAATTCAGCGACAATAAAATTACCGATTCACTTTACACGTTTGTCATTTTTATATTCCCTGATTCTGCATGCATATATATCGAACCGAGCTACTTGAACGAAAAGAGTGAAATTATTATTTCATGCGTGCATTCGAATATAAAGTTTTTTTATTTATTTGTTTTTTTTTCAATAAAACGTGATGCATTTTTGAACCGGTATTAAATTTTGTTCATCACAATTTTCGATTATTTTCTTTTTGTGTTCACTTTGTTTTTAACTTTACACTGGATGAATGTGGCAATCATCGAATGTATGTGCATAATACTTTGATTGCTATCAGATTTTTCATTTGTGAATAAAGTTAAAACTATTACGAACATAGCGTTAGATGACAGTGAATGTACCAAGATTGCAAACTGGGTCATCTGATAATTGAAACGAGCACTTTAGAAATTCTCGCTCGAATGTAATAAGAGAGGACTATCGACAAAAAAAGAAAAACTCGGCAGTGGCTTCCATCAAAATGAGAAATATATACATATCTACGTCGCATTCGCGCGTGGAAAATGGTTACGATTGTGAAATCCGTTACGTTTATGATATTTTCGTTAATTCCCGATGACAAAAATGCAAGTTTCTTTCGGAAAGAGTAATGAAAAGACTAAACTGCAATATAAAATATAAATATAAAAAACGAATATAAATATTGAATTATCAATAACAGTGGTTTGTGCAATATTCAATTGAAACCCTTATTTTGTTAGCTTCATAAAAAATGTAAAACAAAAAATTGGTCAAATTCCAGTTTGATTAATTTTTTCTCTTCTTTTAACATTATCAATGATGAGAAAATAAACATTACAGCTACCTTTTTGGCGTAACTGAATAGGAAACATAGAATAATTTTATTAATGTATAAAACGTCAAAAGGTTCTAGAAAGTCAACATTGTTTCTGTAATTTGATGATAGAGATATTCCTTTGCTTTACTCAAATATAGAATTTTTTTCCAAAGTAACGAAAAATAAACCTTTAAAAATATAAACTTTATTGATCAAATTAAATAATTTTTCTGATCAAATAACGTTTCTGGTTTTTACAAAATTTTGTAAACAAAATAATGTAGCTTTTCTGTAAACGTCGATCGTGAATTCTGCAAAAAGTCTTGAAAATAAAATGAAAATTATTGGACAGGTTCTTTGTAAGCAAATAATCTGTTTTTTAAATAACAAAAATAACTTCTTTTTAAATCTTCTTATTTTCCAACAAATTTGTAACATAATTATCTGCAATATTATGATCAAGCTAGTACAGCAAGTAATACTTAAGTCATTTTTTAACTATTTATTATACTACTCACATATTTTACTTCCTTTTATTCTTTTCCTGTTTTATCTTTTCTTTGTACTCTTTGCTAGAAAAAAGTATGGAATCATATTTAGAACTTCAACCATCATTATATAGTTTTTTTACTTTAACGATGAAGAATTATTATATAAAAATATTATCCATGAGTACAGTGAACTAAGTGAACTATAATTTGATTTAATACATTTTGCTATTTGGTTTTATGAGAATGAAATACCGACGTATTTCATATTACATCGGTCGTACATGAATATTCTATTGTAATGAACCTACACCTATGTTAATTCATTTTCCAATCTAGAACTCACTTTTACAATTAAATTTTTTAATATGTTAGGAAAAGTAAACCATTCATACTCCGACATAACGCACGCACGAATTGCAATATTAAACCCCCCAGCTTACAATTCGGATTATAATTAGCTGTGCACGTAAAATTTGTGGAATTTGCAGAGTTCCCGTATTATCGAACTGACAGTGGAATTCGGTGAATTTAACGCGAAATTTGTTTCGACTGGTCGTTCGCAGTGGGGAAAAAGGAGTGACGTTTGAAGCCGGTTCGAGGTACGGAATTTAAGGCACGGAACTTTCGTAATTATCGAATGTTCCATATCCTTAAAAGTTTCATAAGTAGCACACGGGGCGCGTTTCTACCGACAGAGTGGAATGCAATAAGGGCGGCTGCCCCGCGAGATGGTTTTCTAAGTGGGCGCCGAACGCGTTTCTTCATATTTCATGTAAAATACAAATTGCAGAACTGTAAACGCGGCTCCGCGAATTTTGCTATTAACGTTCGCGTGCGAGACGAGTCAGATGAATATTCCAATAACGTCGAGGGGGAAAAAAAGACCTCTACCAATAAGACGCGCGGCGTTTATTTTTCGAAAATAAAAACGTATTACGTTGCGCCGCATCCCCCTCGATGAGTCCCTTAATATTCACTTGCAAATGTAATATGCTAAGGTGCATTCAAATGTTTCTTTTTCAACCAGGCAAATTCGACCAAACTCCTTGCCAATCTTCCTGTGCAATTATTTTTTCGCTTTATAAAAGCAAATTTGGTCGTTTTGAAGGGGCGAATGTGACACCAAACAATTTAATTAAAACAATAAATTTTTCGAAAAATTCTGAAAAAATGAGTAATGCGGTAAAAAGTGACCCTGACAAGATATAAATACGAGTTCCGTGAAAATTAAAAAAGTTTATGCTAAACTGCACCATTCGTAGGTTTCCGGCGGTGCAACTTTTTGCATTTTATCGGCGTTTCCGGGATACACACGATACGTCAACCGGTGAGACCGTGATTACGTTCTTTTATGGCGACGAATTTCGTGCCTCGAGTCAATACATCTCGCGTTAATTAATCACAACAAATAAATGTCTCTTTTGAAGAATCCTATTATTCAATCAAATTTTAAAATGTTTCTTTTACAAATTCAAAATTTTTCTACATGTAAGATGGTCACTTTCTTTATGCATATGAAATTTTTCGTATTCAAATATAATATATTTCATTTTTTATTAAAACTCAAATTAAAATTAAAATTAGTTCAATCATTAGTTTTAAGAATATTTGGTCCAATGCTTAATTTGATGAAACGCATATTTTTAACGTCACTTTTGATCATTTCATTCCATAACTAATTTTGCGTTTACTTGATCTCAAAATGTTCGTTTAATTATAACTCTGAAGAATGAATTCGCGAGCTGTTAGAAACCAAGAGTCAGGTATAGTTCACAGTAAGCGGCTGCAGGATTTGTCTGAGGAGAACAGACAGAATTTGCTACTATTATACTTCAACGAGGTTGGACAGGTTGTTCAGCATTGCTGGCAAACTTGTGGCCATCGTGAGGCTCCTATCACTTGCTTGCGCACGCCCTTTACTTGTAATTTTCGTATGCCTCATATGCCATTTACGAGTTACACACTTTTGCGATTTTAATGGTTCCGGTTAAACGCCCTAAAATTCTCTGCTGATCCCAGAATTTTTGACATTCCACCAAACTAGTTTGCTGGAATAAGTATAACTTGTGTAAAATATAAACAATCAATTTCAAAAATTTTAGCTTAAAATTTCATATATTTAAGAAAATTCATGGTGTAGACTGAAAAACCAAAAAGATATTTGGTAATTAACGAATTATATTCAAGTCATACATTTTAGTCATATTTGAAAACACATCATAAAAATTAAATGTTGCTTAACCTATTTGAAAATTTGATTTAAAAAAATGCTTTTTGAAACCAAAGATATTTTATAATAATATTTTCGATACCTGAATACGCAAAAATATGCTATTATATTTATAATCTAAATTTATAAGTAAAAATTAGTGTAATGACTGGAATAAAATTATTATAGTCATTTCTATTAAATTTTCACTAACGAAGAGTTACAAAATTATTCAGGGCGTGAGTAATACTGTTTAAATACATTAACGAAAATACATTTGGTGACATATATTCACTAATAAATATATAGTATATTTTTGATTTAAATACACTGGCTATTGATTGATTTGTGAAATATTTAATTATAAATGATTACATAATTGATACACCATATAAAGTAGAGGGATGATGGAGAAAACATGAATTTTGCAAACTAAATTGAGCATATAATTTTCATGATAGGGAATAAACGAGAAATTCCCTAAATACGTTATAAATAATTGTATTTATTCGTATAGTTAATCAGGTAAATAGAATATCTCATGAGAAAATTATAAAAAATATTGATATTATTATACTAAACGTTGTAAATTGGAGCAATAACTACTCGATTGGATAATTTAATCTGTTTTATGCTATTGATAGTATTATATTTACTTCATATGTTGTTTCCAAAAAAAAAAATATATATTCAACCCTATTCGTTCTGATGTATCTTGACGAGTTTAAAGAAATTGTAGTTCACTGATTATATTATAAAATGTTATATAATGGAATCTATGAAAAAATATACAGTAAACATTATTCTTCCTGCCAGAAATATATTTTATGGACATGAGATATATTTTTTTTTAATATTAAAATATGTTTTCATCCGCAACGAAAGGGAATTTTTTTTATATTTAATTTTTATATCAACAAAGAAATATGAAATGACATAATTTCTCACACCCCCTGATTGAACATTTATAATTAAAAATAGTTACAATAAATCCATTTCACTTTTTCAAGTATAACGATGGTTAAAATATTTAGAAAGAAAAATGTATTAAAATAACTTATTACGTACCCACTTATAACGTACATTTAATTTGAAAGTAATAAATAATGAAAATAAATTCTATAAGTAAATCCGTTTTTCAATTAAAATAAATGGGAAAAATTGATTAAAAATGTGAACAAAATAATATTTGTAGGTGAAAAAAGTGAAATAAATTGACAGCAGATGTACATTAAAAAAAATTCAATAATTTTGTGAAATGAATTTTTCTCGCTGAAATCTGTGTACTTGAAATCACCACGAGGGATATAAGAATCGCTTGATGAACGGAGCAGCCACTTAACAGGTATTCCGAGCTCGTATATATGTTTAATCGAACAGCTCGTTGTACAAGCTAAGTAGCATTCGGCTGAGACCGCAAAACGAAATCAAGTTTAGGAAAAGCGAGCTCACGGAAGTGAAGAGCAGGTGGAAGAAAACGCAGCGCACTGCGTGAAAGCAGAACAGGCGGTGGATGATACACACGCATGACACGCAAGCTCTTAGGAGGGAACCGTCAGAGTCGAGGGTAGGTTATGCGCGGGCGCGGCTTTGCGGGTCAGAGTGCGCCGGGTATATAACCGGGCAGATGCCGTCATCCTTTAGTCTCGCGTTAATCGTCACCGCGACGACTCGCTCGTGCTCGCCGACAAAGTTCGCAGGATCGTTGATCTCGAACCTCATTGGCCGAGTAAATTGCCCTCCAAAAGTTGGTTCTATCGCGTTTTGGAATTTTCGCGGAATCAACATCACGTGAGTTTCGACCGTTTGATCAGCCAATTTACGTTAATCAACGGTGATCAAACAGTTGGGATATTTCGGCCGTCGGGATTCCGGGGCGGAGTGTCTGCCGTTACAATGACTAGAGTGCAGTGGTCCTGAGTGATGTATGAGAATGCAACTCAAAGGCTCCGCATTGTTCCTGTAAATGATGAACTCGCGTGTAATTAGTCAAATTGTCGCCGAAGAGATAGCTGGACCAGAAGAAGCCGCGGATCGGTTGAGCAGTGTTGTAGGATTTCACGTCGCGATGCCTGTCGCCGATCGTTCCGCTCGAGCACAATGCAGGTACGGCGTGGACCGCTCACTCTGGCGCAGGCAGTCATCCTAGGTGCGAAAAATGAAGCGGCGCAACAACGCCTACAACCACAACGGTGGTTGTTACTACCAGATCGGCCGCAAGCGGGGCGCATCCGCGAGTTGCGCCGATAACAACGAACCTCCCGGTTGGTTTATTTACGTGGCCGTGCTGCTCGTCGCGTTGGGCTGCTACCTCAATGCCCTCGGTGGCGATTTCGTCCACGATGATATACCGGCGATTGTCCGCAACAAGGACGTGCTCGCCGAAAATAACTTGGCTAGAATCCTCAGTGACGATTTCTGGGGCACTCCCATGTATGACGTTAACAGCCACAAGAGCTACCGGCCTCTCACAGTTCTCACTTTCAGGTGAGTTTTATCCACGAATCATCATGTGAATTGATACGGATTTGGGTTATTAATTGGTTCATTGTAATAGGATTATTATAATCTAATGAAAATAACCATGTAGGTGAACATTATTCAACGGATATTTCGTTAAGAAAAGATATTTCCTGCGCTGGTATTTCTATCAATATTTCAGCATTACTTTCGACTTGGTCACCACTTCAAACGATCAACTTGAGTGTTACATTTAAATATTTAGAGTTACACTCACTTTGACCGTTTGCAATTATGCTCAAGTCGAGTATAACTTCCTACCTGAAAGTAACACTCAACTTGATCATCATTTTGGATGCTCAAGTTGTTGAGTGTTACTTTGAATTGGAAGGTATGTAAGGTCAGTGTTGATACTGGATATAGTCTGACAGGGATTTTTGAATTCTAACCTTCAAATTGAGTTTGGATTTTTGTTTACTTCCTTACTGACTTCTTTTTGAATTGAAACGTTGTGTTGCACACTCAGCCAAAATGCTCAGTTGGAACGTTTGCAAAGATATAAATTGTTCGATATAATAATAATAGAATTATGCGGTCGTTTTGGTAATAATAGAAAATGAGGAACGGTCATAAATTGTAATAATTAATAAATCTCTTTTGATTGGTTCGAGTTCGGTTATAAAGAATGAATGTGAATTTATTAGAATTGTTATAGAACTATTTGAAATATTAATTTAGTGAATTTTTGCTGGTTAATATATCTTAATAAATTCATTTTTAATAAAAACTGAAATTTTAATGACTTTTTTATACATGGCTTCTGGCAATAATCAGGTGAGTGCTTTTCTTACTTTTGAATTTTAACGGATCAGAAACTTTCGTTTTCCATTTTTATATTGAAATTTTCATTTCATTAACTTGAGGATTCAGTGTAATAAGGTTACTAAGAACAATATCAAAAAATATGAAAAGAAAATATTAATATCCCAATGACAGTTTTGGGTGTTTGAAGATTCAAAATTACAAATAGCACCCACCTGATTGTTACTGGAAACCAAACGTATAATTTCAATTTTAATATTTAAAAAGTTGTTGATATGTTCCGAATAATCAACTGCACGAAATACGTATTTCAAAATGAAACTTTTTTGATTGTTTAATTTAAAATAATTTCAGATTTGACACATTTTTAAATTAATAGATTTCATATATTATAAGTTTGTTCACTAATTATTATATTCGATAAAGTAATGTTTTTAAATTAATTTATAAATTTGAAATTCGTAATAAATCAAAAATAAACAATAATTGTTGGTATGGAAGGGCTCAATGATGCCAAATAGTTCAAACGAATTTCAAGTTATGATTTAATATATAAAATATTTCTATCAAATAACAGCAGTTATATGATTTTATGATTCTCTTGAAAGAATCGCTTGGTATGAGATTTATTTTCATAACCCAAACATATCTCAAAACTTTTTTGAATTTCAACTACAAACTAATGAATTTGGTTCGAACATTGTAGCGGAATTTCAGTAGATTCCCTCTCTCAAGAGTTCTTGTTAGAGCGATTAACATTTACTTTTAAATAGTTAGAATTAATGTTGAGTGATAAGTGAATATAAATAATAAAAAAAATTCCTACCTTTTAAAATGAAGTTTAAGTACCGCGCAGACAGGTGATATTTTTTTAACAAAATTATTGTATTAGAACGAATTCTCATGAACAGTAATTATAAAGCATTGATAATTATCTTTGTTTGAATGTGATTATTTTAATTTAATTTGATTTCCAATTATTTCAACAAATTTCCCAGATTTTTAAATTGGCAAACGTACATTATGTTATGTTTTACTCGGTTTTCGGAAAAGACTGTATGTTTAATCAAAAAATGGTTTCTGTTGCATCAACAGTCGCGATCATCATGTAAATGGAATAAATTAAAACAAATAAACAGTTTGATAAACAGTTACGCTCTGCATAATCTGATAAATTGAAATGCAGTACAGTTCATCATGATTTTCAATTCGGTAGTATTTATTTGGAAAATAAATTATTGAACGTAATCAGAAAACTTGTGATACTGAAGCTAAGTTATGTTTGTTTTGAATGTCATTCGACCAAGGTTAGACAGTGTACCGGAATATAAATATACGATCGTGTTTATATCAGGTAATTTGCATCTACCATTGACAAAAATATATTTGAAATTCTAATTCTTAGTTTATAATTAATTTATAAAGCAACAAAATTTTATGAAAAATTTTAATATATAATTCAATAAAAACAATGTTTACAAAAACTTTCAATTCGTTTTCAATTATTTTGACGTATATTTTTGTTCGTTAGAGATAATTATAAGATCTCTTAGAGGTCACAAACTGATGGTCGCTTTTAATTAAAACGTCGCAGATTGCACGAAAACGACGATTCATTATCATAAAATATAAGATTTTACATATCTCGTCAGCTGACGATTATCATTTTTCTATTTTTTGATGCTTTTGTTTCATGATTTTCCATATATGTGTTGTAGTGATTCTATTATAATTTGTTCTTGTATCTAATAAACTGATAAATGAAATTAATGTTTATCATATAAACTCATTATCGTAATTTTAATTAGCCTTGGTCATGATTTGTTTTGCAATTTTTTTTATACAGACCTGCTGTTTCAAATATTAATCTTTTGAAAGCAAATTAATTTGTTGTATCTTTTCATTCTCAATAAATGTTATAATAGTATAAGATTAGTTCTTATTATTATAAGGTCAACATTATCTCTAAATATTTCAGGTATAATTTTCCTAAGCAATGATGGACATTGTTTAATTTTAGACATTGCTAGCATAGTTGCACAGTAAATTCATCAATTTCATGATATTTCTCTGTATTTTCAATTATCAAAAGTATTAGTTGAAATAAACATGACAAGTATGGGTTTGAAATTTATTACAAACTGTCGTGTTTGCAAAATAACTCGAATAGACGGTCGCATTGAAAACATGTTTTATCGGCGTTGAATTCTGTCTTTAACGGTTTTGCTTCAAATAAGTAATCAATGTTGCGCGTATAAAAAGTTCTCTGCTTTAACAGTTTTTATGCCGCAAATTCAAAGTGCTTTCAACTAATAAGATAAAAAACACCAATTTTTATACAGACGTTGAAATTATCACTGTAAAGACAGTTCAGAAGAGAAGCAAAATGAGCAACGAATCACTTCTAAATTGATAGGTTTATTGTATAGATAATTATTTTGAATAAAATTAGCATCTACTTTGTTTGATTGAATATTGTTAATATATGAATAAACTTCCATCGACGTACCGGGATATAGCTGTTAATATGACATGCTTTTATATGTACGATTATTCATTGAAACTACAAATGATAATTCCAACTTCAACATCCGTAAATTTTCGTATTTGACTTTGATTATTATTTCAAATATCAATTATGCTACACGATTTCAGTGAATACAGACGAAACTGAAATTAAATTTGACGAACTTTTAAAATCCTTTTCTCTTTTTATTTTTAAACATGTTCCCGGTAAGACTTTGATAAAGTTTATCATTTATAAATTTATAATAAAATGTTTTAGCGCTTGAAAGTTATACTTATATGTTACCTTCATTGTGGAGTGAAAATGTATTTTTTATTTAACTATCATGCAGGAGATGAAAATTAATGCCAATTTCACGCATACGTTTTATCGACATTCAGGATTGATTTAAAATTTTAAGCTGTAAACTCGAGCTATTTCTGAGTAGCAAAATGAATTTTCTTCAACAATGTTCTTAAAAAGACCTTTTGGTAGTGACAAAATTCCTAAAAACAAGAACAACTTTAGCGTACTGAAATTATACAAATCGTTCAAAAAGGTTGATAGAACGATTTTTCACGACTTGACGGAATTTTTACTTGAAAGAATTTACATTGTAACCCTTCTTTGTGAATTGTTCAATCAGATCCGTTGATACAATCTATTTTTAATAAATTTCAGTATAAAGCTTAATAAAAAAAAACTAAATTAAACAAGTTGCACAGAAGTCAGGTTTAGTTTTTCTAAAAGAAAAAAAAAATAACAAAGAATAAAGTTCATAAAAATTTATTACGACCAGTAAATATTGAAACATTGTTTCCAAGAACTTCCCTTACCTAGCAGTGTCATCATTATTACAGTGAATCATAAATATAATATAAATATTCTAACTTGATTTCAATAGAATATTAATTCCGCGTCTTTTTCTTTTGGCTAATATTATCGTGAAAAATGTGTTATCGAGGGGAAATCAATGTCACCGTTGTACAAAGCACGTTAGATTTAATGCATGGTTGCTATTTTGCGATTTCGCGTGCTTGGCTGCATATTGGTTGCGTATTGAACGATCTATCATGCAGAAACACACATCTACATCGCTCATCCACATTAATGCCTCGGATGCCGACTCCAAGATACCCATGTCGTACACACGTATCGCTAAGAACCTTGTTTGAGAAATGCTGTAACACAACCGTACAATAACGTATCACACAATTTCAATCATTTTTAATTTGCATAGATAAATTTCCCTGCACCATAAATGTTCACTCCTGATATTTTTCAAAGTAAATATACCGCGTTAAATTAGACAATTCGAAAAGTTTCGTATTTTCCGCCAGGTCCAAATTATTACCCCAATAACACATATACATATAATATATATATAATATACGTATAAAGTATAAGAGAGATTTTAGGGATATAAGTCCCACTAATATACGTATATTATACGTATATATTATATAATATACGTACATAT
>JAAMPD010001029.1:0-31200 GCA_025266255.1 Trissolcus basalis | reverse complement strand
GGGATATAAGTCCCACTAATATACGTATATTATACGTATATGTACGTATATTATATAATATATACGTATAATATACGTATATTAGTGGGACTCATATCCCTAAAATCTCTCTTATACCTTATACGTATATTATATATATATTATATGTATATGTGTTATTGGGGTAATAGAGTAGCAAAAAAAATCAATCTTTATCTTATGCAGCGCGTCACGGAAAATGTTTTAACATTTATTATTAGATACTCGCACTGCCACTGCAACTGCACTTTTTAAATTTTAACCACTCTCAAATTAGAACACAATTGAAATTTCAGCACGTTCTTTTTCATACATTTTCAAAGACACGAATGTTGAAAACATGAGAATGCAAGATAATCTAACTAACAAATTTATTCAAAAATTACACTTTGATTCTAGACCTGAGATTTGTTGCGGTGATTATTCGTATTGTCATAGCACAAAGCAAATTATTACTATCATTAAGCGAAATATCTTATTTTACCATTTCGCGTTAGCCGAAGCACTAGTCTTGCGACTTGGTGCCATATTTTGTGAGTTTAAATAGAACATTACTAAAGGATTTCACTTGCGTATCTGTTCTAGCAGCTTAAAGATGTGATTTCAGTCGTCTAATTTTGTGCTTTAATGAAATCCATCGTACAGAATGTTAATTCCATTTAGTCTTACAGAGAGTACAACTATAGTTTTGAACTTCACTTATTTTTTGCGCAGTTTTTTGTTTGCGTCAAAACGAACCCTTCGAGCAAAGCGTACGTGTTAAATTACATCCGTCGACTTGTTTCGTTCAAATTTTTTTCTACCAATGCAGTATTTACAATGTGGTGAAAAAAAAAGCTAGCCCATTTCAGATGGTGATTCGGAAATGAGTTTGCTCACCGTGGCGTAAACTTTTGGTTCTGATTAGTGAAGATTACTGGAGCTTGTTCTCACGTTTTCATAATTTAACGAAAAATGTCATGCATGCATTGTTCGAAATTGGATTAATGTAAATCGAATCCGCGTACAAGCCAATACTCTAATTTGGCAGCTAATAACATAAATGACATGCTTTCCTATGTAAGCTACATGTATGACAGCGGTACACATAGCGCAACATTGACCAGGGCATGTCCCGTTCACGCTGAGCACCTATCCGACGTATGTAACGTACCGTGAAATTGACTTTGTCCAGACTCGAGTAGCGTTAAACCAGTATATCTGGTATATCATCGTATAGTATTTTGTACCTACATAAATGTTTCGGTTATTTGTTACGAGTGATTTTCTTCATTTTTTTTTTGCATTTGCATTTTTGATTCGCATTTGTGCTCGACTGACAGGAAGCGGTAACAAAACGAATGAACCATTATTTTTCCAGCCAAAGTTTATTCTGTAAAAGTTGGTGACAATGCGAAACGCCGCCTCGGACGAACCCTAAGTATTTATACGCAAAAGTTTAACGCGATAGAAAATCATGCAAAACGTCGATGCGCAAATGCGAGAGCCTGTTACAGAACGGTACAGACAATGGTACGGTTAGTTGCCCTGCGAACTTTGTCAGCAACGACGCCGACCGCAATTACCTGAAAATATCGTAGACGAGGACTGGCTAAATGATCCAATAAAGCATTCGCATCGATCGTTTCTTCTTTTTTTTTCATCAGAACAGACGTATGATTATCAGCTGAACCCTGATATTTCGTTCTATTTCTCTCTTTTTCTACTGTCGTTTAATTAAAATGAAATTACAATCATTTTAACGCTTATCAGACACGGCGACTGTTTCGCGTGTAGAAAAAAGAAACGTTTCTTCTGATTTGTTCATTCATCGCATGTTACTTTAATATTGAATGCGGCAGCGCTGGCCGAACGCTTCCCACCATGATACATCGAGTTAAAAGTGAGTTTACACTGCAGCTTGAAATCTAATTAGAAACCCGCGCATGAGAATGAACTAACTGGTACACGCTTTTTGAAACTTTTTATTCTCTCGTTCAACAATAATGTCATAGTGAAATTAAAACGCGTCATTCTCAATTTCATTTGAAGTTATTAAATTATTTACAAATATTTCCACGGTTGTCGATCATGGGACCTTGGGCAAAGGGACGAATGTATCAGTAGTATAGCTGTAAATTAAATCGGACACCACTCGTTTGCCGATGCGTAATTATTCTAAGAATTTGAAAAAAATAATTGCGAAAAAATATCACTGACAAAAAATTTCAGGCGAAATATCTGAAAATGGAATAAATTAGTGCAAACATAACAGTTTTCATGAAAAATTTCAAGAATTGTCTCGTGCAATCAAGCTTCGGGCTACGGACGAAATTGTATTGTTTGTTCTCAAAGAAACATTTTCATCTAATTGAAAATAGAAATTTATTCGTGATACAGGTCGTTCGTATTTCATTATTTCAGGTTTTGTTTTGATTTCTGCAGCTGGCAAAAACGTACCGATATATCGCTCTGTTTTGTTCGTGTTTCTCGTGGATTCCTTGAGTAATGTTGATTAGTTATAAATGGGTGAATTTTTTTCAGAGACATTCGTTTACGTTCACGACACCGAGACGCTGGTGCATAAAACATTTAGAAAAAGAAACTCCTAATAACATATAATTTTCCACTTCAAATAACAGCATTTAGTAGTTCTACATAAAGATACACTGCAAATTCTCCGTTGTTTTTTATTATCAATTATTTTTTTACATGCTCTAGAAGACCTCTTGTGAAACGATGATAAAATCAGTAGTACAACTGTTAATCTAGTCAGCAAAAATGTGTTTCCTGTCGCGTCTGACCCAATACGAATTTGTATCACTGAACTTGGTTTATTTTCAGAGGAAATGTTATTTTAACAATTGCGGATTATTTGAAACGAAATTGTTGTTCAGAAAACAAAATGCAACGAAGAACAATTGGCACGACTCCGAATGGAAGATGAGGAGCTTTGGCGGAGTGATTTTCTCGATGAGGTATTCTTTTACAATGCAACTGGGCGAGCTTCAGCGAGGATAGCTATTTTCTGAGAAAACAACGAACGCTCAAAATTTGCTGCAAAGCTTCTATATGGAAGCTGAAGATGCGCGTAACGTTAATTGAACATTCCACATCGAGTGTAACAGGCTGACTGATGCCAGCAAGCGACGTAATAATTTATTCGCAAAAGCGAGAAACACCGACATAGCCGATTTAACATTTATCGTAGCTACGTGAGAGGGCTCTGATTCATGCAAAGAGTTTCGTGACTTGAGCCGGAACGTGCCGTGAGCAAGTGTTATAAACTACCGCATTCGATGCTACGTGTATATTAAAGAACACTTATCACGTGTGTAATGGAACGATGCTTCATTGTCGGTCGTCAACGATTGGTCGAGTCTTCGGCACAATTCAACCGCAAACGAATTTGATATTGGGGCGATGGTTTATCGGGACCCGATAAATGGTCGCGTTTCGTCTCAATCGAGTGGAGCACGTGTCGTGTCCCGTAACAATTACCACGCACGCAAAATAATTTACTTGTCAGCCGAGGTGCAATGAAAAGTCTTGCATAACTAAATTATGCATAATAGAATCAGCCTCAGTGACAGTCGTTTCAGTTCTTAAAATCTGATTTAAATCCTTTCTGTGCAACCACGTGATGGTAATTAATTTATCGGGTGAACTTTTTTGTCTCGAGGAGAAATAAAGTGGAAGAAAATACTGACGAGAAGAGAAAAAAGGAAGGACGGAATAAAATATAATGCCGTGATCCATTCGCCACATGATATATGATTTTGAGTAGTACTTTACTTAAACTTAGCAATTTTATTGCTTACCAGTGGAAGTAAAAATGTGTTTCTCTCGGCTTCTTCAAAAAAGCACGTTCCAAGTTTCACGTACATTGTTCTCTACTTCGGCTCCGTTGCGTTTAGTCGACACAATGTTAAGCGATCTATTAAATATATGCGCCACGAGATATCGGTTTGTATTTCATTACAAATTACATTTGGGTGTTTTCGAAAATAAAAAACGAAGCAAACGAGACTGAAAAAAATAAACGTTCTCGTTGTTAGTATTTTTGAATATAATATGGTTATACTGATCTGGTTCTAATTAATTACATTACTCACGATAAAACGGAAAACAAAAATAAAAGAACGTATTATATTATTCAGTTTTTTCAATTAATTCATTGAATTGAATTCCGGGTACGGTTTTACGTGATAAAAGAATTATGTTTAATTCTTTGAATATTTTTTTTCGGCTTGATTAAATGAAGATTTCTTTCAAACATTAAGTCTAATTATGATACTTTCAAGTTGTGATTATAAATTTTGTATGTTTGATAATTTTTCTAATTAGATACACATATGCTGGTTTATTTCCAACGGAGTACGAAATTGAATGTTTCCAGTTTAATAAGTGTTTGAATTTTCAAACAAATAATTGCGTTAAAGAGATACCGGAACTAAAATTATTCATCGAATTTTCAATTTTCATTTGAAACTGCAATACACAATGCGATACACCGAGTTTTACGAATTTTTGAAATCTATATTGTTTCGAGTTCACTTTTTTATTATTTTTGCATCCCTCTCATTAAATTTTGAAATCGCTACTTTTATCGCACTTTGACTTTATCGATCGCACAATTAAATGATGTACGAATGACCCGTTTCTATGAAATTACTCCATAATGAGCTTGCGCTGAACGTCTGAAAGCCCCTCGTCTAACTTAATCCAACTAATCAAACGGGCATTAACATTGACATGTCCAATCATGCGTTAGTTTCGATCCTTTTTGCGCGCAGTCAGTTTGTTGCGATGCTTTTTTTTATTGCCAAGTTTCCGTTTCCAATCACCCGGACTGCAGATTTTATTACTCAGTTCAAATGATTTTAACCGAGAGAGAAAAATCACATCAGCCATCTAAAATTGACGTTCAACTTGAAATGTAAACTATGTATAGAATCGATGATTTTTGCGTAGTTGGTCTGCGAGCTGACAATTTTTTAACGTCAATAAATTCTGATTTTCGAGATTACTGCGGAAAATTATGCAGTTTCAATTTTGCGAAACCAACTTAAATCAAGGAATTTTAAAGTTATAAATTTGTTATGAATTTCCGATGAAATGTCCCGATATATTTGAGAAAGCGAGTGGAGGGGCGTGGGGTGAGTTTAAAATTGAACCTCGTTTATATGAAAACGACGGAACGAGGAGAAGCAATGGCCATGAATTAATTCGGTTCTTAGATAATCTTTGGGAGATGAATGTTCGAAGATCAATTTCATTTTCGACTGTATACTTTAATGCGACCGCGGCGTAGCTCCCGGTGCATTTGCGGGAATAAATCGCGCAGATCGGGGGCGCGTGTATTGAAAGAGAATTCAAGTGCGGAAGAAGCCGCCATTGAAAATTCAATTTAATAGAGTTATTAATAGGCTGCGCAGGGACGTGCAAGCGTAACTCTTAGGCGCTTCCCCCTGGGACAGCTCGCGTTGTACTTCACTTTCGCAGCTTGTAAAAACTACCGCAGGTTCGCCGTCGCGTATCCGTACTAGTTTTAAACCACCAATTTACGTTTAAACAGCGTTTCAACGTAATCTGTTTAAACTCCTAGAACAATGTACGGGCTATGCAAGGAAGCGTTGTCTGCGAAGCTTAGTAAGCTCAACGGGAACGAAACGATAAAGCACGAGACGGCCAGAAAGGGATACGTGGAATGAGGAATTCGTTATAAATTTCATTTACATCGTATCACTCGCATTACCATATCCCATAGCAACATTTATCAAAATCACATCATACGCAAAGTTATACAGCGCCCAAAACACTTTGTGCTGAATTATCTCACGCTTTGATTCGTGCGTTGCTTTTTGTTCAATTTGTTTCGAGTTATTGTCTTGAATGTTTGCGCTCTTCGTTTCGAATCATCAAAGAATAATGATTCGTTTCTGCCTCGGCAATTATGTTTGTCGTCGAACGAGCTCTCTTTTTTCTCCTGTTTGTTGCGACCGATTGAAATAAATCATAGGTTCGTACACACGCGTTGATGTGACCGGTAATTGAACTTTTTTTCATATATCAACAACGCGACCGGTGTTGCGAACTCATTTCAATACGAAATTTTGAATTTAATTCCGATCGATGTTTATAAACATTCCAGGTATGCGCCCAATCAATGACGAATACATTTGCAATTTCCTACCCTCCCCCCCCACTCTCTCTCCTTCTCAACCCACCCTTCGTCCAGGTTCATAACCTTCTTGTTTTATCGTGTAAAAAAAATGTTAAGTCAATTTAACGATGAATAATGTAACGGATCGGAGCATGACTATCATTTAAAGTAGCAAACAATTTCGCGCGACCCCTCTGTTTAAAGCACCTAATGATGTATTCCTTGTGAAGACGATGCTGTCCGGCATACATTTACGGAGGCAGATATATTTGTTTCGCTCCGACATTGGTTTAACGAGGGCAAGATAAGTTTGTTAAAGCATTTCTTGTTTTGCTTTACTTTACTTTGGTGCACTTTCGCGTCGTTACCGATGCGCTGCACGGATCACAAAAAAATGAAACTTTTTCTCTTTTTAGTTAAAGGCTGATTCCCCCGAACACCGATAGCATCCTCCCGAAGCAATACGTCGTTTCTTTTATTCGCAAAAGAACGTGGAAATTGAACGAGCTGCTGCAACGCACAACTGCGCAATCCATCTACAAATGCCACCGAGACTGCGATAATTTGTCAAAGCAAAATTGCACACATAGTGACACTCTTAACACTTTAATAAGGAAATTACCGGGGACATTAGACTTTAAGTCCCTGCGAATTCAGTCGACGTCAATTATTCGAGTCATAGAACAAACGCTGACAAATGTTTGGCTAAAAGAAGTAATGAAATAATGTTAGAAAGTTCACTGCAAAATATTTGATATTAAATTTCACGACGGAAAGTGAAATTGACAAAAAGTAGATTACGGAAGAAGTTTTGTACCTTTTTTTTCTGTACGAAATACGTGCACGCTTTGCCTTTTATCAAAACTAAATTTAGTTCTAACATATTGAGCGCAAATAGGATAGAAATATATACTCTCTGCATACAGGTCAGAGAATTTTATATTGTCATTGCAGCAATTATCAACCGCGACTCGCAAAAGTTGATAGTATGAAAAATGCAATAGCAGTCTTGGGATTTTTTCAAGGGAAAAATACGGATGAAAAATATATATCTGAAATGTTATATTCATAACGGTTTGGATGAAACGTAACTGCATTTTTCAACTGAAATAATCGCAATGTTGAGATTATTTTATTACCTTGTTTATCAGAATTGCGAATCAATAGTCGATTATTGGATGTGAAGGTGATCATACATTATATATGAGAGATATAATTACAAGACACTGGATATGAAGTATGGATTTCATATTATTGATAACATTAGCTTCCATTGTAGATAACCGTCAGTGTGCCAAGTAATATCTTTGAACTTTATGGGTTTTACTGAAACCTGTAATTAATATTACGTAAGTGATTAGTTTCCAAACTCCAAAAGACCATTCATCATAATTATTTCAAAAAAACCTCTAAGGAGGTTTGGGGATATAAACTTAGTTTTTAAAATTAAAAACTTATGTCATGTCAATTTCTCATTTTCTCGAATAATTTTTGAATTACTTTATGAATAAAATATAATTTACATATATAATTAAAAAAGTATCAATTTGCTTTTTTCTAAGAAAAAATGCTGTAATTCTTAGTACAGATCTATAACCATACAAACTCGGTCTATTTTTGTTGTTCTTATCTATAGTTTTATGATTAGACCACTTATGATTCGAATAATCATGTCACATAACAATCGTAGACACATTAATTTTCAAAGCTACTTCTCATACTTTTCAGATTTATTCAAATTATTAGGAATTTAATTATTGATTACCAATAAAAAGCTATTTGATTGAAGCTTGCAACGGATATTCAAAACATAATACAATAATATTCACCAAATTAATTATGCACCAAAAGGATATTCGCAGATCTAAAACTTTTCGTTACTATTCATAAACAAACTCTCCATACTAGCTGAACTTGTCTAATAATATATGACATTTATTGTTGATAACAACATTTGACACGATAGTAATGGCGTAAAAAGCAACTTCACAAAACTTCTGAATTAATTATCTGCTAAAACTACATCTGTAGTGTGTATAATATTCAAAAAAAGAACACTCTATATGTAGTAATGACAACATTATGTTTTAATTGAACGTCGGTTAATTATAATTCATAATTGAAATTCCTTTTCAATATATTGGATACATTCTTTTTTGTTACGTATTCACACATCCTCTTTCATGTGATTGAATTTCGTTTTTGTCTCAATTGAAAATCTGCTGTGTTTGTCCCTCAAAAATATCACGTCCTAACCTCGTGAAATTAATTTGTCTGAATTTGAAATGTTGCGAACTTTTACAATCGCGAATTCAATGCTAATTAAACATCGCTTTCATCAAGAGATTACATCGGACAATTAGGTGAAATAGTTAGCAAAATTTTAATTTTCGAAAAGTTAAAGTGATTCGTGGAAATCGCCACTAACTGACCATTTGTGCTCCTCAATTTTAGCCGTCTCGTGTAACGATGCCAACTCATAAGTCATAATTTACACTTTCAACTTGCCAACTAATTAATTTCAAATTAGTTACATTACTAGCAGCGCAAATCAGAAGTAACATTATACCTGCGCGTAATTATCTCTTCGCATAGGCTTTACATCATTACGCTCAATATTAATCATCGAGGAGTTATTTGCGTGAAATCGGAGCGATGTGTGCCACTATCGGTCTCGTTGTCAAGTGGCTTTTACGCTGATCAAAATATCGGGACCGATTCGGTTAATTGATCGATGACGCCAGCGTTCAATTAATAGGCACCGAGAATAAAGAGGTCTGATTTTCGAGCAAGCTCGTTTGCGCCTCGTTTCGTTTCGTTCGTTACGGTTAATAACCGGCAACGCTCGATGTGTTGCCGCAGCACTTAAACATTTCGTAAGTTGTACAGCCAAGATCGATGGGGCTCAAGACATCATCAATAAAATTGGTCTGCAGTTCCTCAACGGCATTGTTTTCCGACAACGTTGCTAGTTTGCTTTAATACTTGGCTCCCAGGCGATTATAAATTACACTTTCTTTTTATTTTTGTTTCAAAACTGACAAACTTCGGACAGTAAAAAATATAAATCAGAGATCCTTGGTTACGACAATAAGCTAACTTCAAGACGTAAGAATGACATGGTGAAGCTAGTGTTACGTTTTTTAAAAACGAATGAAATAAATTATGACATTTTTTTATTAAGAAAAATAAAAATACGGTTATAAAGCAAAAAATGAATATTTTATTTCATATTTTTATGTTTATATTTTTCAGTGTGAACCATTTAAATTTGACATAAACATGAAATTAAAGAATTTAAATTTTAAAACGACAAGAATCTTCTTTTTATTTTCATCAAATATCATTCAAATATAGTATTTCCATCACAAATGATTTACAAAATCATAAAATTGAATCTTCTATTTTGAGCTATTGTGTAGATCAATTAGTACCATCTGATATCGAATTACCGCCAAGAACATATCATATCTTTGTCGGTGGTAATAGGATTTCAGAAGGAACGGCTCTTATTCTCAGATGTCAATTTGAAGTGGAGGCATATGTTCGCATCTCTTGTGACGCTTTGTAGAGTTATGTTCAAGGAATGAAATGTTTTGTTGATGAGACATACGGTAGCTTAATTCAGTTGTCTTATTTCAACTGCAATTAGGATATTGAAATTGTATGGCGCTGGAGGGGCAAGTCAAAATTTATATAAATACCTCGCGGGACAATTTTTGAAAGGGCCAAGTGACTTTTGACACATAATTGAGGTTAGCGAAACCAAAAGTTTGTATTAGAAAGACGTCTTAAGTTTTTGAACAAAAGCTCTGTAAGTTTATATAAGGTGGATCCAAAGGCTGTGTTCATTAAACAGAAAGTGTACAAGTAAGGCGAAAAGAAATAAAAGCTTGACAAAGTGCAATGTCTATCTTCGTTTTAGAAGCCGTGACAAAAACAAAGAGTTACTTTGCGTTCGACCCCGAGCTGTGTTTTGCACTTCACTTGTGCGGTCTGAATGAACTTTGCCTCGTCTTATGCCGCAACTGGGATATTGGGAGCTCGGCCGAAAGTTTGTTCATTGTACTGCATGCTTAATTTCGCGTCAAACTATTGCATATATACGCAGTGCGCTTTTTCGTGTAATGCAAACAGAAAAGGCCGCGGATTTGATTAACTCAATCGTTTATGGCATCGCCAAACACGGAATTATACGAACAAAAGCACGACATGAATAGGCAAAACTTTCTTTTGCCGTTCGTGAGCGCTTGTTGCTCGCTTTTTTCGTCCGCGAGTCTTTTTTTTTATTTCGTATGTTATATGCAGTCATGGCTGAATATAATAGTAAATGAAAAATGAACGCAGTTATGAATAAGCTGAGAAATATAAATACTCGCCACTTTGTTTGCTTGTGACAGCTTATTTTTGACGCACGGAGAAACAGTTTTAACGTCTGATAGTGATGTGCGAGGAAACTTTTCTTCAACGATTCAGTGATATTGGTGTACACTGTCGTAATTTTTTTTTCATTCTATTCTTTCTTTGGTTATTATTTTGGTTATTCTTGGGAAATTTATTTTCGTTTATAAGAATTAAATGCTCCGATTATATTTATTTTCAGAAAGCTATACTTTTAGTTGCGTTCGAAGGTGTACATGAACGAGCATTCGGAATTTTTTTACCTTCGTTAGATTTACGACAATTCGAATTTTTTTATGTTTTCTCGTTTTCAAATGGAAGTATACAGCTCCTAGGGTAAATCTGTTCTACTTGTGGAGCAGTATAAACCATTTTTTATCGCCCTGCATGCTACAATGACAGCTCTGTAACAAAAACGAAGGAAGGCTGTTTTTGTAATTCTCCAGTCACCCTTTTCCGGTACGATAATAAATTTACTAAGACAGAAGGTGACATTAACAGAGCCGAATAATACGGGAAGGTGTAATTGGATGTCCCCTTAATATGATTACTTTTGTATAGCAAATGGAAAGTTTTCTGTGCCAGATTCGTCCGAGCTTGGAAATCGTCGTCGCCTTTTATTCATGCAGCAGCACCTTTTAATGTGAAACATCTTTTTTCGCTCCTTCCATGAATTCATTTTTTTTGTGAAGTCGCTAACATAGAGAGGAAGGAAAAAAGATAGCGTTGAGGTATGATATTCGAGCTGCCAATTATCGATGAAAAATTATCAACGTCCGGTTAATTGACATTAACTGTGACTTACGACCCTCGTAAACCTCAGGATTCCGTTTGCTCCGCTTTAAACGGAGTGAAATATATTCGTCACGTGAAAAATTTCTATAGACTCATGTTTCATCTGTTGAAATTAGGTCTTGAAATTCTTGCGACAATGTTAGATGTAATTTTTATCGTGAATTCCACGGATGATTTAGAATCTTAAATTCAGCTTCACAACATACATATATGAATGCGAATCAGATAAAAATATTTCAAATTGAAATGGATTTACTAAACTTTGTTTATTTTTAAATACCGAAAAATTGAAATCATAAATTTTCATTACTCTGACGTTTCAGAAAACGTAAAGGGTTGAATGTTGTGTGAATTTTTTAACTGAAAAATTTTTTATTTATATTTCGTTGCGTTAGTCAATTTTGCGTATTCAAATTCGAAGGTGGAAGTTAGTCTGATTTTGACAGTGAGAATGAAAACTTGTACGTCACTGAAATAAAACTGTTTTTTCGTTTCTCTCTTATAAAAGCGTGAGTTATTGTACGTCACGCGGCGCATAACAATATTTTAAGCTCGAGTTTACAAAATTTTATTATTTTCCACTTTTTCAAATTGTTGCATTATAAATATTTTTCACTCGGGTGCTTTTGTATTTGACATCTTGATTAAACTACAGAAACTTGTCACAAGACGCAGTTCTGCGTGGTGTCACTACGATTGATTGTGGTTGAGACTTGAAGAGTTGATTGATTGGCGCGGAACAAATAAACACCACTGGTCGCTACATTTTCTCCAATATCTTCTCATTTAGACCGCGCTTGCAACATAAATTCCATCCCTTTAATCTGTTCGTCGGTATAAAATATCCCAGTCTTTTGCTGCCATTATCATTTCCACGGCTGAATATTACACGTCTTGACTTTTTTTTTTTCTAAAATAATCCTTTGTTAAGATTTCTTTCTTACTCGTCGAGCCTTTCGCTCCGGGTAATAATCTTTTTCGTGGCCTGTGAAAGGAAATTGGTTTCATTGTACCATGTCATGATTATTCAGAACTGTAATGCAAACTCGCAGTATTGTTTATATTAAGATTAATCCAGCTAAGTCATCGTTTAATATGTATTGAATAATCAATCTTGGTGGCGTCCCTTGACATTCTGAGATTGATATCTCTTATTTGCCAAAGTGTTAATTGAAGAATCTTTTGGAATAAAGATAAATTGAATTTCCATGCAACTTTTATTTCTCTCTATATTTTGTTAAGAAATAATTAATTTTTCGTTGAAATTCTATCTAAAGAAAGGAGTTTTTTACGTTTCACTTACGTTTAGAATTAAAAATGAAAGGCTTACGCAACCAGCAGAACCGATTTAATTTCAAGTTATTTTTCTTTGTTGGCGATCATACTGCTTAGTAGAATCATTTCCGTTGTCCGTCTCGCTTTGCAACGTTCTAGTTTAATAAGTCAAGAGATGAGTAAGGGAAGAGGCTTATTACTGTTCCAACTGAATTTGAATTTTTAATTGTTCCTCTTGTCCAAACTTGGTTCTTTTACATAATTTCTTTATTCTCGACTACCTTCCTAACGAACATTTACCCAATGAGTATAATTAAATGATTTATTTTACGCCAACCTAATTAAAAACAAAGCAGGGTTTGCTTTATTATCAGCTCGTTTCACCGACGTGTATTTTATTTGGTTAAAAAAAGAGTTAAACATGTCAAATAATGAAAAATATATAACCTTATAATATATATATATAGGTTATTCCCGAGAACATCCCGTTGCAACATGTATATATTTACAATAACGAAAACTTGCTTGACCACCGTTTGGTTTCACTGCAATGTTAATCAAGTCTTATTTTTAATCAAATTAATTACCAACTTATCGTGAAATTGTTGACTAACGTATCGAGATATATTAAAGTTGAATGGGAAATTCAATAAGTGATTTTTCATTCGATCTGATAAGAACTTTTTTTTTCATGAAGTTAACTTCCTTGAAACAGAAGTTGCAAACATAGGTTTCAGACAAAAAAGTAAGGGAAGAGTGAATTTCGGATTTGGAAAAGAGGTAGTTTTAAAAGTTGTCCTTGATGGGCGTCCCGACGAGTTAAAGTCGAGCTTAAACCATTATTGGCCGTACACACACAGCAGAACTGAACTCGAAGTCTGACGCACGTTTCCGCCAACGCAGCTGGAATCGGTTATTGCGAATCAGGTTGTACGGATAGAGGACAGAAAACAAGATAAGGTAGAGAGTAGCGTTAAGTCACCGTCTTCAATTAAGGGTAATCAGTAAATTACGCGATCTATCCTGCTACGGAACCGTCCTCCAGTATTCAGCGCAGCGTACTGCTTACACCACCGGTTGAAACAAGATGGCGCAGATATCGCACGTATTCTACTTCTGTTCCGTCGACATTTGCATGCATTAAAGCTATCCCTCGCCTCGACATGTTATCCGAACCAAGACAATTTAAGGCTGACAATTCTCGAAACAAATAGATGTCGTCTATGTCGCGCTCGTGTTTTCAAATAATTCGAAAGCTCGTTAGGAATTGGGTATTTTTGACGTCTGCAAACAGCGGCATAACAATTGATGAAAAATTGTGCGCGAACTGTCATGCACCGGTGCAGACATTTTCGAACGAAATTTCAATCAAGCTGTTTGGATTGAAAGTGCCTTTGTCGAAAAGATACACCCGTCAGTTAATCGTGAGTTTCCAATTAAGTACTACAGATTCGACAGAGATTAACTTCTTTCTCAAGAAATGGATATCTAATCTACCATCGAGCTCTGTCAACAGAATTCACACGAATAATCTCTTCCCATTTCATTTGCATACTACGTGAGCCTGGATAGATTTACGCTAGATAGAATTTTGTAACATCTTCTTAGTACATATCAGTTGAACTGCAACATTCACGTCCCCTGTTCTATTTTAATTAAAAGTTACACCCCGTTTCCATAAAAGCGCTCCGCCAAAGGAAAACATCTAGTTGAAGATTATTTGATTTCTTTCCGAATCACGTCCTCCATCTCCGGAGATATACTGCACTTCGATTATTGTTCCGACTGACGTCACAAATTGCTCGGCAGAAGAACAATCACTCAGTTTTACTCCCGAGCTCTCAAATAGAAATCGCATCACACTAGTTCATGAGACACGGCTCGCGCAACGCCACGGCTTTTAAATTGCGCTCGAAAGTTTTGTGTTTTTATTCAGAATCATTTATATTCTCTGTTGATTGAAATCCGGTAATTTACATGAAAATCAAAGCATTACGAGATTTAAAACCAATTTCATGTTCCACCGGTCTGATGAGATATTTTTACCGGGATTAATATATATATATTTTTTTTTGGTGTATTTCGGAGCTTATACAATTCGATGAACAACAGTGTAATTGCTTTTCTTACCATCAATCAAACTGATTAAGAAGATAATCAAGGGTTGATTTTGGGATTCGTGTGGCTTAATTTGTGCAGTGCTGATAGTACGTCTCTCTTATAATTGCCATGGACAATGAATTCTATTTGCCGTTGGTGGTACAGTGTTTGCGCAACATCGATGTTTCTGTTTGAGATGATAGAACTGATATTTGCATGGAACGGAAAACCATCTGCCGAATGTAACTTTTGATGCTTTGTCCCAGCATGACTTTTCCGTACACGAAATCAATTAATTACGAGCCGACCCAGTCAATTTGTGTAGCCGACCTGAATGAACATCTTTAACGCAAAAGATGTAGTGGAGGATAGCGCTTGTAAGTAGTAGTAATCGACGTTTCGTGCAACTGATTGTAATCGATTAAACTCAATTCTCGTGGGTAGCTGCGGACCCTGAATTGCCTCTTTATCGACATTCAATCTTACAAGCGTGACTCTGCGGTAACTTATACCGCACTAAACATGTTATATTAAGATTTTTTATAGTGCATTAAGTATATGGTAATGCACGCTACAAGAAATGAATTTCGCCTTACGTATTTGCATGTATCGCTCGAGTGTTGCAAGTGATAATGTATCTTATATAGTCTCACATTTGCATCGCTCTCCGCTTCCTGGTATTTTTTTAATTTAAAAATTTAATTCACAAGAGGCCTTATCAAAATTTGCAATATAAATTAACCGCCCTAATGATGTAGATTTTGTTTCCTTATGATAATTTCGATGATCCAATTTCGCACCGAAGTAATCAACTTATATCAACTTTCAAGAAAGGGCCGTGCTCCATCTGCTTCAAGTTTCACCGAAAATTTCTTGAAAAGTAACTTTCATTTTTGTAATAATAATAATGCACACAAAACTTGTTCCACAGATGAGAACAGGGAAAAAATGGTAATCCCAGGCACGTATAATGGAACTCATGAAAATGTGTGGCGTATACAAAATAACAATTTCGCGGACAATTATCGTTAATATAACGGATACCTGACGTCTGGGGGTACGAGTTTTCAATGACGTACCAATAAACCTTGTACGTAATCCTGCGTAAATGCATAAGATGCATGATTTTTTTTCGTCGGCGTCGTGGCGGTCGTCGTAATCTCGTTTAGCTATTCTTTGAAATGTACAACGTATTACGCATTTTGAGCCGCACAAATGGGTGCGGGTACACGGATGTTTGTAAGCTCGGCGAAGATGAGAAGAGTCGCAAATGGAACGTGTGGCGGTGAGAAAAAAACTTATCCCGGGCGGGGGTGAAAAAAAAAATTTTTTTTTTCTCTTTTAAAATTACACTGAAACAGAAGTTTCCAAGTTACTTTTTTCTCCTTACAATTTTGTATTAAACATGAATGAGAGAGTTTTTCAACAAATTGAAACTCGAGCGTAAAAAAGTTATAGTGCAGATAAAAAATCTACGAAGGAATTCATTTTTATGAGCGGGAAATAGTGATTTCGTGCGTTGTGGAAAATCGAAATAAATAAGATGGCCTGGGTGAAAGGGTAGGGAGCCGCTGAAGAGGTAACTGAATGAGATGCCATGTAGTCGCTAACACACGAAACTCGACTTGGAACCGCGACGCAGCATCGGTGGGATTCTGACACGAACAAAGCTCGCAATTTCAGAATTCTTACCAGCCATTCCATTCACGTTACGAGAAATAAGGAGGTTGTCTCGTCACCTTGACGCCGGCGTCATTTCCTCGACATGTTCGGCGTATATTGTTTTGGCTGCTACATGTTTTATGTATTGCAACGCATTTCGCTGCTTTGTTTGCATGTCTTTGCTCTCATTCCCATGACTTATTACGTGTCAAATGAACGTTTGACAGTTTTTTAAACGTCACGTACAATTGGAATTATCCCTGAATCGATTAAACAATTTTTTTATTTTATTTCAGCGATTCAACTGTACATTATGAAACGACTATACAGCTTCTTGGTATTTTTCATTGTGTATTCTCTGTCAGGAGTCTTTAGTATTTTCACTTGAATGAATTTGAAATACCGGAGCGAAAAAAGTTTTTAAGAGCATCTCCACATGTTTTTCCACCCGGCGTTTTTTCGCTCATGGAAGGTCTTATCAAGGAGAATTTTTTTTTTCGTTGCATTGCTTCATGAGTGAATTATTCCATTACCTTGTAAAGTAATTTGCACCTTAATTCAAATTTTCAACCAACCGCGCAATTCAAAAGCTTAATCAACGTATTCAACAGAAAGCTATTATTATATTGTCGTAATTATCAAATGGCGGGTAATAATCCGAGGCTTTTTAGGTTTTTGAAAATTCAACTCCAAATGAGGGAGAAAAAACGCCGGAATAAAACAAAAAGGCCTAGAACGATCGAGACAATAGGAACCGGTATTCAAAAGCACGATACGAGATCAGCCAGCCGACTTAGAGTGCGCACGATTTGAGCCACAATCAATGCATCGATTGCTCACAGCGCGTATCAAACGGCGATTTAAAAGCTACGCTTGAATTCGATTACGCGACGTCTAGGCTGCGCGCATATTTGCACCGCGCGATTTGGTTCGACGATCGGGTGCAATTTGCCATTCATGCGCAAGATGGAAAGAAATATTAATGAGCCCACTTTGTTAACCCCGGCTATTTTCAATTGTCAAGTTTGCTTTGCGCCTTTTGTCTAAGATGAAAAAAAAAAAAAAAAAACTCGGCAGACGAAATGGCAACGGGAAGAAGAGGGTGAGTAATCGGCGAAGTGTGATTGGACGGTTTAGAGGGTAATTTGGAACGCTGCCACCAATCACTGATGTCCGACGTGGCTGATACCGTTGAGCAAAAATCCAACTTACGTTTCTTTCTCCGACTGCCTGCGTTGTTCTCCCTTGCGTTAAATATCTCTTGTACTAGAACCCCGGTGGGTGGGATGGGAAAAGCGTGCAACGAGTGGAGGCTCGTTTCGCTGCGGTAAAATTAACCTTTCGATCGAGGGTACCCTCGTGCATACCGCAGGCGATTATGGAAACAAATTGGTGCGCGCAACAACAAAAAAAAAGTTGATTTTCAAACGCTGGGCGTTACAAAATTACTCTGCCGTCGATATGTCCCAAAAATACCTGTTAATTAATTGCAAGCTAGGACGCGGTGTCGCTTGGGAAAACATTTCTCAGTTATTGTTTGTTGTTATTAATCAACCCTGCGTTTTATCAGTGGATTCGTAAAGCTTGTTGAATTTTAAATTAAAAAGCTTGTTAGCAACCAACCACGTATATTTTTTCGTACAAAAAACAAAAAAAGTTACTCCTACAGTTGGTCGTTTTTTATGCATTTTACGTAAAATTTCATGTGTATACTCCTAAAATCAATTATCATAATTGTGATATTGAAATTGATATAGTCATGTTTGACCAAATTCAACAGGTTCATTTTTATCTATAATAAAAAATAAAAAAAGTTTTTATATCAAACTCTGAAAATGACCGAATGAAATTTACTCAAAACTGTTTAATGTACTATGTACAGGTAAAAACTTCGTTGTTTTTCAACGAAATTTCAATATATTTGTTATTTTAACGAAAAATGATGGCAGATTGAAATGTTCGTAAAAATTGAATAGATCTCTCGAATTATATTAAACACTATTCTCTAAAATAAAAATGGGAATATAATTATTTGAGTTATTATATGGTGTAGGTTAATTAGGAATTCATCAAATGTGAAATTTTAAAACAAACCGTGAGGTCTATACAAAATGAGGTGTGCTTAATTGTATGCAATGTGTACCCATCTTGGAAACAAGCAATGCGTTTATCTTAGCGATCCTGGGTCTTGAGTTATTATGATGATACATTCTCAAAAATAGTTCTGCAAGACTGTAACTTCGCGGCGTTTGTCAGTTGCTTTCCAAATGAAATGTTGAATGTATGTATTGTTCTTGTCCGAAAGTTTCCAGCATTCACGTTGAACAATGCAACCTAAATGGAAGCCAATTCTGATAATATTCACTCGGCGTGTATTGTTTATCTAGCATTTCGTAATTAGATTAATGAAGCAGATATATGATCTTTCAAATTAAAAAAAAAGCATTTTGAATTTCATGATATTTCAAATGTCGAAACAAACCGTACTTTTATTTGAATTGAAAACGAGAATAATAAAAGTTTTATCAACTTGAAAGCTTTTTTTTCTCATAAACTTATCATCAGCCGATTGAATATAAAATTTGAAATAAGTATATCAGAGAATGAATTGTTTACTTGTACTTTTTTACAAGCTCATGAATAAAAAGTAATGAAACCGTTAAGGAACAGACTGCCATCGTTTCTGTAATTTGATTTTCATGCTTTTGCGTGTAGGCTAGGATGGATATGCACAACGAAAACTGTCTCGATCTAACGCGATCGTTGAGAGCATTAGCTTCAATACGTAAACAGTAATATCATTGCTGGGTCGGGATTCACGAAATCTTGTTCCAAGAATTCCTAACAGCCTCCTCCGGAGAATAAAGTTTTTACTTTTTCGCAGTTTTCCACTTCCGTCGTAATAGTCATTTTATTTTCAACCTTCAACTTTCATATAAACGCAACACCCTTTCCACAAAAGTAATTTTCAAGATTTTATTCGGAAAGAACAATACCAAACACATCACGCAAACAGAAACTCTTCACTTCAAACTTAATGCTTGCTCCCAACTTTATGTATGGGAGCGCGCATTTTTATGTATCAAAAACATAACTCATGTAGATTAAATATTACGACCCAGTAATGAAAATTGAGTGCGCTACATAAAAATGTCGGTTTTCTCAATAGAGCCCGTAATGAACTCTATGAAATAAAATAAATTGGAAGAAAAAGGAAATACATAAAATGCTTAAGATGATTGACATGGTGATGAGATCAAGGATTAATGAATGTCAAGAAATTCTCCGAACCCGTTAATAGATGAAAAGCGCTGATGTTTACGACGTCATTTTGACTTAAATTATTCAAAGCTGTTAACTCAATTGACTATGGTGTTCGTGATTGGTGCGGTCGACCCTTGGTTGTACGGAATAGAGACAGACCGAGATGAACGTTGATTGGCACAGCGATGCTAGGGAAAAGGTACTCGAGGCTGTCAGACGGGGCGAGTGTCATCAGTTGTACCGACAAAATTAAGTGGAAAAGACTCTTGCGGACAAGAAAAAAGCTCTTTCCATTCATACCTTTCACCGCAACGCTACTTTTTCCCACTTCACCTCTCTTATTCAGGTGCACACTTAAATTATAAATATTTCCAAAACAAAGAAAAATCATCGCAAACTTACCTTTTTGCAAACAAATTTTTTTTTTAATTTTTCCCCCTTCTTTAATTATTTATCAAGTCTTTTGGTACTCTTCTCAATGAGATCAAACAATTTTTTTCCGTCACGAAATTTGTTTGTCCCTGTTTGGATTCGGTTTTTGATGGGATCAAGGTCTTTTAATGATTGGTACATAATTCATTCGTAAAGACATGCAAAGTGTGCTCGCGTATGCGAGAATCGAGATGTTTTGGAACACGGGTTTGTTTGCCTGCTCAGAAACTTGTAAATATCAAAGAGCAAACAATCGATCCCTGCGCGTACACAATCGTAAATACTGGAGGAACATGACTTCTCGTTCTCAGTGAATGGAATGGCGGCACAAATTTAGTTATGCACAAACTCAAACCGACGCGACGTTGTCCGTGAACACGCAACTAAAGGTTTAAGATATTTTTAATGGATATGCAAATAAGCCAGCTGAAATAACAAGTATATTCATACACGTACCTTTAATTGGATATTGTGCAAACATTGCCTTACACAGTTTTGCGATACTCCATATTCGCATCCGCACCGCTTTCGGTCAAACATTCTTGTATTTAGTGGCCTAGCAAAACATCACACTCTGATTATTATAATTATTATTCGTTGGTGCATGTGCTAAATATTTACACGCAGACTTTGCTGATAAACGGTTTAACCACAGGGTTAATGTAAATATGCGCGGAATAATATTCGCAAATTTGAACCAGAACCGCGATTGAAATTATGAGAAACAATTTCGAAAAATCATGAAACATGCAAGATACAAAATTTATATAAATTTGAGCAAATTCAACGAAATCCGGTGAGTTTGTCTGTTTAGTAATGCGATGGATAGTGTTTTCAAGAGCCCAGAAATGCTGCCCGAAAGAAGTTTCAAGGGTTTAGTCTATTCTGTCCGAGCGATGGGCGTTGATGCTGGGTGATTAATAGCACTCGAGTTTAACCCATGTTCGGAGTACGACCCTTCTGAGAGCGCTTCGTTCTTCTGTCGTGGCTCGATCGTTTATTAATTTTGTTGAAATTAATTTCTTGAGACGCCGCACAACTTTTTCAAGTCGTTTGCAACAACGGATTTGATCAATTACAAATTTGTACGTAAAATTTGAGAATCATCTAATTCGTTATATTTTTTTAAATAGTTTCAGAAACATAATTTGTCATAACATGTTTGGTAAATGTGTTGGACTCCCCCGGGGGATTGAAAAAGTTTTTTTCTCCCTATCTTTTAGGTCTGTTTTTGTTTGCACTTGGGATAAAAAATGTTGTCCGTAACGAGGGAGCAAAAAGCGATCTGCTCCCAGGGAGTGATCGATCATTGTCCTCCTTTGTTCTATAATTTACTATAAAGTATCTACATCGATCAGAGTTGCGATAATCAAGGGAAAATATTTTGGTTGACAACTTGATGAGCCAAATCTCAACCGCTATTAGAAAGTATAATGTTTTCCCAAGCGTTCCTTAATTCTTTCGTTGGGTTAACAATAAGAAGTGAGGAAGAGTCATGAACTGGCAAGATCCGCCCTCAACCTGCCAGATTCTTGACACCTGGAACAGGGCCAAACATGGGCGTGCGGGAGCATCGACCTTTATACGCCGACGGCACATTTCCAAACTTATTACTGCACTATGTCAGCACCGAAGTTGTTTGTTTTCATTCGGATACAATTGACTCGACGAAAAGTATTGTTTTGGCTTTGCATAAATTAGGAACTCGTTAGTCGGCGAACATGTCAGACTCCATTCCAAACAAGTGTCTCTAATTAATCAAATGACATCGCTTAATTAATCCGGATATGTTTCAGTTTTGAATGCTGCCATTCAGACTGACATCGTCTTTTTATATTTTCCGTTTCAATGTTTCACTCTGTCTTTGTTCCTTTTAAATTCTATCCAAAATCAATTGTTCTATTTACGTCCGCGTGAGTAATTAGTGACCGGTGTGAATTGGAAACTGATAAAAAACTAAAGCAATTGGAAAAAAGAGCGGTGTCGAATTACTTGAAAAAAAATTGTTATAAATAAACACGTATGCAAATTTTTGGAATATCGATCCGGTTGATTTGACAGAGGCGCCGTTTGTTTAGAAGATTATAGAAAAAAGTTAGCATCAAGTTTATAATGAAATGGAATCGCGGAATGGTATAAAAATGGTCAGCCAGACATCAGAATGTAATTGCGTTATACTGCAACGAGTCTCGTCCATGGGATTAACTCAAAATGCAATTCTTCTTTTAAAAAAACATGGCATGTAGTTCGCGTAATAACACGCCAGTGTGGTCGCGCAAACGGCTACTACATACGCGCACGAGACAACCATTCGCTGCAAGCCGGAATGACATTATATTCGTCAGGTACTTACGCATACCATGCGCTATATTCCTTCATAGATGTTGGCGCGTTGTTATTCCATTGACAACGACGTTACCATAACAATTTGCTTCGTTATGCACTTCATCCAACCATTATATAATTTTCTAATTACGCTTCTAATCTTATTCAGGTCTGATCTGATAGTTGTTTCCTATTTTCATTTTTTTAATGTTCCCCATGCATGAGAGTCAAAAATTGGAATTTCTTATCACGCAGCCGAGAAACTTTTATTCTCATGGCAGCGAATGATCGCACTCCGATAGCAGAAAATTCAAGCTTGACATTCACTTTTAACGAGCTTTTACCTGTTTGTCATCGCTTTACCGACACGCGTTATGAATGTACATGTGTTAGTTGTTAAAATCTCCGACTGTACAGGTCAGCATGTAAATTGGAGCAAACATCCTCAGATGTCGGACTTATAAAATATTTGCCAACGCCATGGATCTGGACCCAGTTTCTGTGAAACTCATTCCACGTTCCATTTTATTTATTACGCTTGTTACATTTTTAGAATTTCTTTTTTCCACCATAATACACCACGCCAGTCACAAAACGAAACAGTCGTTGCGACTATAGTGATTTCAGTATTAGAGAAATATCTTTCATGACGCAAAGCTCGACCGCGAGACGTCGAATATCATTTGACACATCTCCGTGCACAGAATACTAAACGATTTTGATTTTTCCGCTTCTTATCGAGGTCAATAAAGGATATTGATAAAAATAAAAATGTAATCAAGTTTCTCATTTCAAATTGACTTGCACTATTATTGCAGAAACGACTGTTGTAATCAATTTCGAGATAATGATTTTACGTTTTTACCACAATTTCATCAACGGATATTAGTTGTAAAAAATTATATTTCGATAACATGTTTTCAGTTTCATCAAAAAAAAAAAATTATATATATATATATATTAAAACGTATCTTGCGATTGGTATTTCTGGTAAAATGAAATATATATTTTTAACAAAAGCGTCTTTAACGTTAATGATTTTCGTCAAATACTCGGTTCATCGTAAATTGCAATGGGAGACCGTGATACAATTACAAGTGAAACTATAAATATAAATCTGAGAGTAAAACATCAAGAGTTTAATCTAAGTGGTGGTATCAATCTTGCCTTCTCTTATTAAGCGTAGTCGATACGCAATTTCAATTAGTAGCTTATTAAACTGAGTCAAATTGATCGTTTACTCCAGCTATCAGGATGTATTGAGACGTCGTTGACGATCAAGGGACCGCTGCTATACCTATCCTCCAACCAGACCCCATCTCCAGTTGAAATTAATATATATATATCTCTTATCTTGATCGTTATTATCAGACCGATACTCTGAATACCCGCCATGTGATAACATTTGGTTTATTGTTTCGTCGGACTCGATCAGGGAAATTCGTTTAATCTCCCCAACCATCTAACCAAAAGACGCTTTATCTCAATCTTACGTACAAATTATGATAACTGAAAAAGTTTTTCCCGAATTCTTATCACCAAATTGATTTAGAAATATCAAAAAATGTTTGATTCACGCGCGATTTGTATCGCACGTTTTATCTCCAACTTGACCTCGTTCATTATTCGAACGTTTATCTGATTTTTTCGTATTTTTCTGCCGGTGATCAAATTCGATTTTTGTAATCCCTTAGTCGTAGTGGGAAAGTTCGCAACCTTTGTTCAATCGATAGCAAGAACTCCAACACTCGTGCACGCTGCACTCAAAGCAACATGTCGTATCATAATGTAACGTTGAGATAACAATTTTTCAAACAAATTTTTCTTACAATGTGTTTTTTTTTAATTCAGAGACTAACAATAGTAAGAAAATAAAGTCATTTTTCTTTTCATGTAAGAAAAATGTATGAAACAGAAAATTGGAGAGTAAAAATCTGAAATGTGACGCACATAATAATAGCTTTTTTCATTTAATTGTTCCAGATTGAATTATTTGACAGCTGGCCTGAATCCAGCATGGTATCACGCAACGAACGTTGCTCTTCATGCCGCTGCCTGTATTTTGGTTACGAAAGTCAGCCTCTCGGTGGCATCTTTGCGTCCGGGCTTCGCTGCACTTTCTGGACTTTTGTTCGCCGTGCACCCCATTCATACTGAAGCGGTAAGTTATTTAAACACACATCTCATCAGAATTTTGTAATCTTTAAATAAGTTTTCTGTTTCCAATTCAATAAAATAAAAAATTGATAATCAATAAAATCATATAATTTGTTGGACGGTTTAAACGTTTTTTATCGGGGATAAAATAACTTGTCGTTGTTGCATTTATAAATACAAAATTACCGCGAATAATGAAAAAAAAATCAATGAAGTTGGAGAGAATAAAAATTTAATTAAATTATGTAACAAATTATGTTTACTCATTTGAAATTAATTCATCATATATTTTGTAAACAACAAACTTTAAAACAAATGTTTCGCTTTTGGTAAATTTATTCAATGATTTTCATGAATGTTATGAAAAAAAATAACTTTGAATTTTGCTGAATAAAAATAAATGATAAATGTTTCCACGCAATGAATTAAAATGAATTTTGTTACGTCATGTTAACCAGTTTGACACAAGGTTTTAATATAAGCCATTCTATTTTATTTTTTGCCGATAAATCCAAATTTCGATACACAACAGAATTTCTCAGTGATATTTACAAAAAGTATTGACAATTTTCTTTTCAATATGAGGATTGAGGTTTCTGATCGGTACTTTGGTTATGTCGTGTTTCCTTCAGAGTAACACATTTGCGAACCGCAGTTAAGCGTGTAATGCGATTTGGCGTTTACCGGTGTCATAAGTCATACGCGCGATCAGATAATAGAGAGTATGTAAACAGCCGCGGTAAAGTAGTTTACAAATGTGCGGGCGATAAAGTGTCGCGGCACAAAGCTCCACGCTAATTTTATTATCCGGCAATCAGAGTGGCGCCACTCGTTGAATCAATTAGCCGGGATTTCGGTGGCCAAAAGTTTTGCCTTGCAATTAAAATGGCCGCAGTGTTTCGGGCGCGGCTCATTCGCCCGGCCCTGTGTTTCTTGAGCTCGCGTCGTTTCGGCTGCCGCGCCGAGGGATATCGTACATCCACGAAACGCCCGAATAAATCCTAGATAGCAAGAACCGGAACCAAACACTGGTTTACAGTTGTGGCTTCATGAACTAACGCCCACACACCTCCTCCCACAACGTTTGTTATCCGCCTGTTCACGGATCAAGAATCTTAGTTGAGTTGTTAAATAAGAAGGGATGTATAAGTTTAATGAATGAGCGCGCACTCAGCTCAAAGGATATGTTCTCAGACTTTTCTTATCTCTCGTGCTCCATGCAGGCTGTTTTTCATCAATCATCAAACTTGACTGGTGCAAAAAGAGCACTAATTTCGTATCGGATCTTATCCGCGGCTGATTAATTTTCCAGTCAATTAAACAACTAATTTTATGAATTGTCCACGCTGAATCATAGTGATCTCGAGATTTGAGAGGGAAAATTTATTTTAGTTGCTGAAACTTGTTGGGCGAAAAAGGTTACATTTTAATTCTAGGCACGATAACACCCGACAGTGCTCAAAAGTATGGAAAAGAGTGTAACGGCCAGACGAAGCGCATCGTAAAGAGCCAAGGAACGTAAGATAAAAAGCGAAGGACCTCGTAAGACTGAGATCGTCTTTGCGTCTTAACTCGGAATGAATGTCCAGACGTTAAAAGAGCGTTGCGCCAAAGATTTGGAAGATACTCGAAATTTAGCAAGACATAAAAATGTTGCCGTGTCTGCCTACCGTTCTTGCACCGGAGGCCCTCGACTTCTATTATGCAAATCGTGCAATTTAATGCCGCCGGCGAACAAATGAACGGGCCAAAACTTTTTGCCTCTGTCTCTGACGCATGGCGAGCACCACCCTCCTCTTAAACTGTTTTCTATATCTGAAAAAGGATGCACATTTGCGCATAAAAAATTGTCATACAACGTTGACATACAAATTTTTATGTAACGTGTTTTATTTCTCTGCTATTTTTAACATCAAAATCGTTCTCTGAAGTCGACGAACTGATGAATCTTTTTGTAACAAAAAGATTCCGATTCGACTGTACACAAAACGACATGTACAAAAGACGAAATATTGTATTGAATAATATGAGTGACTTATTTACGAAGACGTTATTTGTGTCAAACTTATATATTTACTTCTTATTCGAACAAATGTAAATTCAAATAATGAGAAAAAAATGTTGTTTAAAAATCCATTTTTTGCAACGAAAAGAAATGGATAATTACATTCCTCTATCCTGCTGTTATAAAATTAACGAGTAAACATAATTTAATTGATTGCTGAATGGCTTTTTATACACCGACACAGTCCTGGAAAATAATTTACATGTTGATTAATATAGCGAGAATTCGACACGGTGCGATATAATTATTCATGCATGTTTCATTTGGTTTTAATTGATATGTACACGTGGAAACCGAAATAAAACTCGAGAATTTTGCAACAAATGAAGGTGCCCTTGACAAAAACAGTGTTTCCGGCGATGAATTAAAAATGAACTGAAAAGGTGCATGTCTGGATAATGACCTATACTTGAAATTATGATAGATTATTTTCTAGGATCTAAAATATTACGTAAAAAACAGGTCACCAGTCAGTCAGTTAAGGATATCATGGTGATTTAATTTTTTTTACTTCTTATCCTCGCATTTTCGTATGCATAATGATTATGCTGTGAAAATTTTTTAACTATTATGTCAGACGCTTTGTTCCTTGAACCGCGATTAAAAAAGTTTGGCACAGATTTGTATGAGAGTCGAAAATTATGTATGGAGACGTTTAGTTGATATATCGACTTATTTTACGACGTGAAATCGGCTATCGCAATAAAGTTTGCTCTTTTAAAATAAAACAAATAGTGTAGACAATAAATGACAAAACTTTTGCACAAAACTTTAAAAGTGAAATTCAACATGAATATAAATAAAAAATTTAACAATTAAAATTATTTTATATTAATTATATTAAAATCATGAAATTATAAATGTAGAACTTTATAACGTACATGTGATTCTGAAAAAATAAAATAGAAATTGTTATTTATAATGCGATGAAATGATTTTTAGTAAAATTTTTCAATTGAGAAAAGAAGTGAGGTAAAATAAATTTTCATTTTACCGCTTTCACGCTACATTTTCCGCTTGTTTCATTTTATTATTCCACTTTTCACCAATATAACCTTATTAGCTATGTCTATAGCTGTGAGAGAGAGAGAGAGAGAGAGAAAAAAAGATTTTCTGAAAGGTAAAGGCGACAAAAAAGTGTGGTCAGGGTTATATAAAAACCGTTTCAAGAATGAATATCAAGAAGAATCTGAGTGAGATGGTGAGAAAAGTATGAGCGTTTTCTTCAACCTCTTCTATACTTTTTCACAGAAAAAAAATCAACCAAGTGCATTTTAGATGCGGCCATAATTGACGGTGCATAATTTCCTTGCGTTGCAATTTTATCGGTAATATAGATTGAAAGCATAATTTTTGATCTCTTCATACTTGCTGCAACAAAAAAAGGTGTTTGCTTTGAAAAAACGAGAATCTTCCCATTAACTCGATCACACAAAAAAAAAATTCCATCATCACAGTAAATTAAAAGCAAAAATCTTTCGTGAAAACAATTTCCTGCAGTATAATTTCAATGTCCTTTTTTTTCATTCGGTATGATTAATCAAAAACTTAAATTATCGATACGTTGACAAATAAAGGATGTTAACGTCACATCGCCGTCATTTATCTCGGCCGATTAATAGAAATTGTCACGCATTTGATATGAGCGTGATATTACGTGAAAGTAAATTGTGCATCGTCAGAATGACGCCGGTGTAACTTGACGATAAATCACGTGTGTGACAAAACACGATGGTGCAGTGATATTGAGCGAAAAAAAGCCAGCCTTCTGGTTGACCAATATGGCGAATTAGAATGATTCGCCGAGGTAACTTCACGTGGCTATAATTTCCGAAACATGACATGGTTTTCCTGTTTCTTGCAGGTCGCTAACTATCATCAGACAAAAAATTGTACAATTTTTATGCACTCCGCGCAATTTAATCGTGCGTATTTATCAGTGCAATTTTTATTCCACGCGACATTCATACTTCTTTCTTTTTTTTCCTTTTTTTTCGTTAAACGTGATTTTTCATTTCTGCCATCAACCCGAGTAATTCTCAAATTGAGGTGGAGAAAGGATCAATATAGCGACGTGTTTTCACAACCACAAATCTCCATAAATCTTATTTCTATAAAAAATAAAATGTTATAAACAAGATCCTGTAAATTACAGAATCACAACTAAATATATCGCAAAATTTTTAATTTGATATGGAAATATTGGCGAATTGAAATTAGTGAGATGAAAGAGGGGGGGGGAGGAAGAGGAGATGCTGTAAAATAATTAATGATATTTTTAAATTCAAAACTTGCCCTTACTTTTCATCTGGTGGGTTGAAAAATCGCATATCGTTCGGTCGAAATACATTCATTATTGTCGGTACTTTCATTATTGTCGACTATCGATTGCGTCTCACGCTAGAAAAGCCCGACTAGGTCGGTAGCGAGCGCGGCGACCGCCCGGAGTTAACAGTGTGAGTTTAAAGTGATTTATCTCTGATTTATGTAACCGGTGGCTCGCGAAGAGGGAACAAGTCGAGGGCGTTGGAGCGCGGGCGAAAAGTTTCTCGGCTGGCTTTTTGGCCGAGCATGCAAGGCGTAAAGAATTATCGGCCGAACGTACAATGGATTGGATTGGCCACGGCTGATATCGTTTACACGCGGAATCTCCGACCGATACGGGTATGGAAAACTTTTGGCACAATGAATTTCTTTTAAGGAGGATGAACTTCATCTTAAGCCATTGCTCACGACTTTGGACACTATAAATTAACCGGACGCGGTTCAACCGAGCGGTATCAATTCATATCAATTTCACTCCGTGATAGTAATCACGGTCGTTCTTTTAATAAAATTATTGCCAACAAAATCATCTCATTTTGGGTCAGCACAAAATGTTCGTTAATTGAATGATTAAATTTGCATCGACGATTCGAATTATAAATCTATTTAATAAAATCATTCATTTTCTAAAGATCAAATATAAACGTATACAATGTTAAATATATTCCTGGTGCATTTTGGGAGAGCCTTCTTAACATGTTTAATATTTATGGCTCTTCTGCTTCTCGTTATATGCTGACGTAGGAATTTTTGGAATATACCTCCCGCTGTTGTAATAATCATTTATTAACATTTCGCGTTCACACTTTGGAAGAGATAATCAGATTCGGCTACGTTTGCAATATTACGCCGCACTTGAAAAATTTGCAACAAGACATTTAATCAACCGTTATAATGGAAAGTTTAGATCGAGTTTGTGCCATCATCCAATTTGTTATAAATTGTGCTTCGTTAGGTCATAATTTTGTTTTCAATGTTTAAAATAAGTTGTTAAATTATTCAGAAGCAAAATGTGATAGTATGCAATGAAATTATATATCTGCAGGCAATCACATTTCGCATATTTTATTTCCGTGAAATCAAACCTGCTGTATACTACAGTTGTGTACACTCAGACTAAATCTCGGGGAATTCGCGTTGAAATGTCATTTGTCATGATTGTAGCGTGCATGAGCTAAAGCGACTTTTAAATATTTGATGAACTATGTTTATGTATAGCTTTCCAATAAAAACCGTATGTTTTTTTTTAAATTAGGTGATTGATTAAATTTATCAAGTTTATCGAAACAGTTGATTTTAGAGTTGTCAAGATAATTTATCGGATTATTGTATAAATATATCTGTAACGGAAAAAGTTATATATTTATATGTAAAACAAATATCGACAATTTTATAATAGGTCGAAAAAATGTTATGGAAAATGGCTATGAATTTGTCCTAGAACTTTCTTGACACCCTGTATATGCAGACAATCCATGATTATGATTATGTAACCTCACAATCGTAGACTTCAAATAATTTATTAAATCAGAGAAGAAGTATAAATATTCGTCAAAATTGTTGCTAATCAAGACATAATTACTGTTTATAAAAACAAAAAAAATAGTAATATCTCTGGCGAAGTAGATTTTTTGATTGAAAATGATAACCAGTAATTACGTGAACGATCGTTGAGCGAAAAGTCAGACAAAAGTAAAAGTGATGAGCTGAAATGCGATTTAACACTACGGTGTTTGCCCGAGTCATTCAGTTTGAGGCATTAGGGTGTTGATTGGTCGATTCAGCATGACTGCATTGACGCATTTTGCAAGTGGAGTATCTTTTAGCCTGTCCGACATCAATTTGTATTCGACAAAACGAAAGAGGGTGGAAAGGAAAGAAGTGAAAGAACCGGGGGCGATAAAGAGAATTTTACGAGGCGCCCATCGAGCGAACCGTCATGCACCGACATCCGTGGCTTGTAATGAATACATTCAATCCTTGTGAAAAGTTCTGCCGCACTCACTTCACTTAAGACGTTTCATTTGAAATGATTCACAAATAATTCATTTATCCGCTGTCGTCTGATGAAAACTAGATCTTCCCTTAACTGCTGATTAGACTATCGCACAATTACGTGGAGATTTTTTTTCTTTCAAATGAGGTTATGCCATGACCTCTTGCCTTATTCCGTTTCACATTTTCAGAAAGGGGAGTTAATAAGTGATATGGGTTTTATTTGTGTCAGACGGAAAAA